>CAOLHI010004758.1:0-101144 GCA_948474755.1 Ctenosaura bakeri
AAAAATTATATGCTCTTAATTTAAAAAAAAATCGTCTTGCAAAGCAACCCTTGAACACTATTTTAGAAATTGCATGTTGGACCTAAAAGCACATGAAACTTAGCATAAACCTCAATGGTAACCTAACATATGCAATCACCATTTTTTGAAAGGTTTATTTCTTTCTTGTTCAACCTTCTGTCCTCTTACTCCCATTCAATTTTCAGTCAGTTAATACTACCCAAAGTAACATGAAGCTGCTAACTGAAAAGCACTTTCCAAAATAGAACATGCTATCCATGCTCATTAGTTCTACTTAACTTTGCTCTTTTACAATGCTTAAATTTTTGTGCATCACATAGATCTTACATACAGTGAAATATATTCTAAGAATTAAAGCATATAAGATCAAATTCAATGCTACACTTAAATCAAGTTATGAATGCCTTTCTTTATTAATGTACCTTTATTTATTATTTCTGATCAACTCCCACTAATGGCAACACACTTTATTTTTTTTTTGCAGACCATTATATACAATGTAATCCCTGCTCAGCCATGAAAACCCAATGGGTGATCTTGGGCAAATCATTCTCTCTCCCTCTCAGCTTTAAAGGAAGGCAATAGCAAACCTCCTTTGAATAAATCTTGTCAAGAAAACCCTTGCCAAGAAAATCTTGCCAAGACAGGGTTGCCATTGTCAATTTGAAGGTATGTAATAATCATTACTGCCACACAATGTATAAACTAGTTATGTCTCAGCGTGAAAGCTGCTTAGTCTGATCAGCACCAAACTAATTTAAAATCTTTAAATTTGGTTTAATACAATTGAGGATTTGGTTGCAAATATGAATTGTTTGAGAAGATACCTGCCCCGTACAAACATTACATGTCACTGCATAGAGCACGCTACAGTGTAATGTGTTTTCTGGCAGCACACATGAGAATGGGCAACATGTAAACTACTCTTTAAAACCTAAAAATAATTGCAATAGAGATCAATAACTGGTTCTGAGATCATTTCTCACTGAAAACACAAACTGGTCATTTCAAGCATCACACAGGTTGCAAGAGGAGGTTGCAAAAGGAATTAGTATTTATAGAGTGTTCACATATGTTCATTTTATTATATGAAATGCTGGGGAACTTTTTGGCCCTCCTTATGTTCTGGATAATTCCTAATTTTGGCAACATGGCCAAAAGTAAGGCTGTATAGGGACTGTATTCCAAAACATTTGGAGGGTAAAAGTTCCCCCATCTCTCATCACAAAACATGACAGACTTACACAGAAATACTCTATGCTATTCACTTGCCTCATGTGGTAATTGCAAAATATTACACTTTTTGTGAAGACCATACAACAGTCAAATATTTTGATATATTCCACAAGGAGGGAAGCATTTTAGCAATCCCTGAAAAACAATCCTGGAACACCATCCAGCTTTTGGTTCTTAAAATTGGAAAAACTGACTTTTAAAATTGTTTAATTTTTTAACAGCATATTTTTATATATTTTATTGTACACTGATTCAGGGGTTTGGGGATTGATTAGTGGACACTTCTAATAAGTATTATAAATAACTATATCATATAGTTATAAGTATTATAAATAACTATATCATGATTTCAGTTCCAAAAGCCACCACTACTTCTATAGGTGGTAGCAGACATGGAGGACATCAGGAAACCTTTTATATGTAAGTCATATAATGAAGTGGAAGAGCCATGGTGGCACAGTGGTTAAATGCCAGTACTGCAAGCCACAAGGTTGTGAGTTCGATCCTGCCCGGCTTCAAGGTTGACTCAGCCTTCCATCCTTTCGCAGGTCAGTAAAATGAGTACCCAGTTTGTTGGGGGCATGTATAGAAATGTTTCGAAATACATGCTATTTGTAAGTTGTTCGCCGCCTCGATCCATATGGAGAGGCGGGATACAAAAAAATAAAGAATAAAAAATAAATTCTTGGATTTCTTGTTGATCAAGAAGTCAAGCTATCCAAAGTAGCAGTCAACAACATCCTTTTTTCGAGTTTACCTGGGCCTAGGTAACCTTCCTGATGTTCCTTAAAGGTCTACAATGCAGCTGTTAACACATTTTCTCACTCTTCCTCTGAGATCTCCTGTTCATTCCCTCCAAGTAAAGTCTTTCCTGAAAGGCTTTTGAAAATCTTTATATGGAGAATATCTGGTCCATAGAATGATTCTCTTGTACTGTCCTTGATCATGGGCAAGCTGTTTAAGTGCTTAGATATATGCAGCCTGTAACTCTTGTCACATAAGATCCCTTTCCTTGTGGCTGTGGCATCAGCCAGGAGAGTGAGTGAGATTACTGGCTTTTTTTGTAACCCACCGAGAGCAGCTATAGTGCAGTAGTTTGAGCATTGACCTATAACCCCAGAGAGGAGGGTTTGATTTCCCACTTGGCCTTGAAAACTCACTTGGTGACCTTGGATGTGTCACACAGTCTCAACCCAGAAAACCCCGTGATAAGTTTGCCTTAGGTTGCCACAAGTTGGCAATGACTTGAAGCATACAACAACAACACGCCTGCATTCTCCAAAGACAAGGTCACTCTTGTATGGCATTCCATTTTTGTTGCAGGTGGTCACTCCTTTTCACCTCTCTGAAGACACAGTTCTTCTCAACTCTCATCCTAATTCTTTAATATGCAAGAAGACTGGGTAGTATGTGTGTGTGTGTGAGAGTGTGTGTGTGTGTGTTTGTATGTATGTATTCTTCAGGCAGGAGAAAGGCTCTAGCTTTCCTTTGGACAGAACAAAACCTTTCTGCCCCATAACTTGTTTTTTATTCATCAGCCACTTTGGTCCCAGGAAGGAATGCCTGCTAAAGTGGGTGGCTACTACAATATAGCTTGCCTATGAATTAACTAAGGAGCCTGTTCCTGAAATCATATGTAACCATTTCCACTAAAGAGCCATTTCTACCTTTACAGCCTTTCTGGAGCATTTTCTTCTTCAGAAAGTATGTCATGCTGCTATATGGGCATAGCTGTCCACCTTGATCTGCCATTATCAGAGTGGTAGGGAGGCAAGGCACAATGCTACATATGGGAAGTAGTTGCTATCTTCTGAGTGCCAGTAACTACTGCTCCTGCTTTTGGTAAGCTGGCCTGACAATCACTCATTTTGTGAGTCATAGAAACCATGGAAAAGAATTAAGAAGAATCTTACCTGCAACTGTGATTCTCTGACTGATCATCTGTTAACTTACATAATTCACCCCTCCCTCTAATGCTGTCACAGTTCATTTCCATCCTGTAGTTTTGTGTACTGTGGCATATACTGAACTGAGGTGAAGGGTGGGAATCCTGTTTAGATATAAACACTAATGTGGGGTTGGATTCCTGCCCAAAATGCTTTGCCCAGCTCTCAAAGTTTCCAAGAAGTTCTGTGCAGGGACAGAACAACCCATGCAGAGATGACCACTTGAAGAATCATAGTTACAAGTAATTAACCTTTTCATATCAACCTCTGTATGCTGAGGATCCATATTTAATCACCAACTCAAACGTGGGATACTAATATTTTTGCCATATATACTTATTCTCCTTTCCTGTGACAATAACCAGATGCATAGTTCACAGATACACACACACAAATAATTGTGTGATAATTATGTAATAAGTGATTCCAAACTCAGTGGTAATATTTTCTCCAACATGTCAACATGTCTCCATGAAAGTAATGCTGCAATATGTTATTTTACTTGGTTAAATCCAACTTGGCCATAAGTAAGAGAAGTCTCAGTGACATTAATGAAACTGAAGTTAATCCTAAAGAATGTGAGTGATTTCAGTCTATTGTGCCCAAACTACATCATCCAAGTTATCAGTAAAACAATGATCCATAAAATTTCACTTCAAAGTTGTACACTCAGTAAGCCTGAATCAGTAAACTAAGTATGCCCAAGTCAAACTTTGCATTTTTGTAAATGATAGCAAAAGTAGGCTAAAAATCTCAGAACACCAACTAGTTTAGAAAAACAGATGAGTTTGCAGATAAGTGGATAAGGAATCTGAAAGCAATTGAACAAAACAACAGTATTACATGAAAAATAAAATACCTCAAGAACATTGAACCAGTTTTGCTAGTTCTTTCTCTGTTCAGAAAACAGAGACTTATCTGTCTAGTCTGTGTTTTTGTTTAGTCTCCACAGTAATCTGTCTTTTCATCTTTGCTTTAATACAACATAAATTGTTCTGAAACGGATTAGCATGTATACGTTTTTCTCAATTGTCCAAATGAGTATGTTAAAATGCTGCTTGAAAATCCGAGTCTATTATATATGGTGTGTGTAAGAGAGAGAGAGTGAGAGAGGGCGAGAGACCACATGTAAGGCTATATACTGAGAGGTGTATACCTCTTGTGAGATCTGGGTAACTTGTTCCTTTTGATGCTCAAGATCCTTTGTAAGTAATGTGTTCTGCTTTTCTAGCTGGAGTAGCCTTCTTGCCAAATGAACACTGTGCCAAAAGAAAAAAAAAGAACATCTCAAACGGAGTGCCTTCCAAAATATGACAAATGAAGCCACACAGAACTTATCTTTAATTTGTATTAATACATTGAAAAGCATAATAGGAAATAAAACAAAATAAAATATTATTTAGAAAATAATAAAAAATTAATGCTAGTCTATAGACAGCTGTAGTATAACACAGCTGTTTACCATTTGCATCACAATGTGAGTATACAACTGCCACACACCTAAACAAGGAAGCTTATGCAAGGAAGCAAGTAGAAAAGCATTTTTCATGGGCTCATAATTTTAGGGGACCTATTTTGAAGATTTCCCTATAAAACCGATTAGAAATGTTTGAACATGGCTGGACCTCATTTGGTATAGGAGCCAAACTGGATTATTTCCCAGCTCTCCAGTTGGGGGGCCACAGCCCACACATGTAGCTTTAAGTGGGTTAGAACAGCAGTATTCAATACTCCCCCCTCTTTCCCATAGCATAATCATATTACTTTGCTTACAGCAGTAACGGCCACTATCTGCTGCATTTCAGATAATTATCAGAGAGCATCCATGGACCACAAAATTACCTTTAGGCAATCATTACAGAGAAGCATCTCTCCTACTTGCACTTATCTAAGCCATAGTAAATTATAAAAGCTTTGGAGTAAACATATGAAGTAATTTATTATTATAAAAGAAAAAAAAACATGAAACAAAATCTTGAACAAAACAAAGTTTGTTTGCTCAGTACTATGTTCTTTTCTTTTTGCCAGTGATATGGCCATGTGACTGAATCATTCTCAAACAAACAAACAAATGTAGGCTGCAAGATGGAGAAAATTTCCTATATTCAAAATAACAAGAAGTGGTTGTTTTTTTTTGTTTAAGCACCAATTGTTTCTAGACTTAAACACAAAGAAGCTTCTCTATTAATATCATTTTAGGGGCTGAACTTTATTATAATTTTGTTGGGCATTCTACTGTGTAAAAATGATAATACCATTTGGACAGAATACAGACAAAATTAAGCTTGCTTATGGCCCATTAAATTGCAGCGGGGCTTAGAAGGAGCTTACCTTCATTACAGTTGCACTCCTGATTGAGATTCAAAGGTTTTAATTTAAGTATGGGCCACTGTGGATGAACAATGCTTTTGCACTCTTACTTGCGGGCAGAAAAATATCATGTGCAGGCTGTGGGCACTCCCTGAACATATACACTTGAAGGACTGTCTCCCTCATGTGAACTCGTCCAGCTTTGCTGCCTCCTTTTGTGAGTGTCATTCCTCTCAGCAGTATGGTTGGTTATAATGCATATATAGGAGGGCTTTGCAGAATAGACAGAAAGAAGGTTGGGGAAAAATCCACTGTCAATTTTTGAGTATCAGAATGGGCTTAAAGTGGGGAACAGTTTTCCACTAGCGGAAGAAATTTAGTCCAGTGTTTACAAAAGTAATAGTTTAATGGTGTCAAGTAGATATTCAAAAATAATAAATATGGGCTGGAGAATTCTGAATGACCACAACTCAACCGCACACGTGCATGGTTACAGACATCTTCCTCCACACTTTATAGTGTTTCCAGCTGCAAACACACATGAATATGGCAAATATGCCTGCTGCTTAAGATATGAATTAGCTCTTTGACAAAGAATAAAGTAATAGAGAATAAAAAGTACCCATGCAGAAAAGAATTCAGTTTTTAAAACTTCTTTCATGATTCTAATGTTTTAAGTCAATCTTGAAAGCAAACAGACAGAATCATTTTATTTGCATCTTTTTTTTTAAAGTGAAGGTTATATACAGAACAACCAAAACGCATAGCCAAAAAATCTTCTATGCTGTTTTCAAACCAAATTTTTCTGAAATGAACACTTTATATGCTTAAGTTCAGTCAGGCATAGGTAAATGGTTTTCTGTTTCAAACAAGAAGGCCTCTTGGAATGTGTACAATACTTCAGTGTGCTTAGGGAAGAGAGAGTTTATAGCAGTCATTACCTCTTTGGGAAATGTTTACTTGTACTTACTGCAAAAAGGCACAGTACATGTAAGTAATGTGCATTTATTGCAGTGTGACCTGAAACTGAAATCTTCTGTGTGAGGAACTGAGTGCAGAGGTGGAGAGATAGGAGGTGGAGAGATAATGGACAAGGAGCCAAAGACAAGGTGAAGGTTGCTATTGGTTTCATTTTCTGTAGATAAGCAGATTTTTCAACAATTTGGGGAATACTAGCTTACAGCAGCAGCACTGCATTTTGAGCATCGATATTAATGAAAATGTTAGACATTTAGCCAAATATATCAGCTTGCTGTATCAGATTTTTTATTCTTCAAATGGAACCAAATATAGTTAACAGCCATGTCAAATGCTGACACAGCAAACGTTGGGGAGGAAGCTTTAATACACTCACACACACACGTTGGGGGGAGATTGAGAATAAGAGAGATTTTGTGCAATATGTCCTAAATTATGGTGGTCAGGAGTTTATAGTGCCATAACAATGAGATATCCTGTCTCGTAATGAGAGGGGGCTTCTTATTGGGAGACAACGGCTGTTGAGCAGTTCTGTTGTCACTTTTGTTTAAGTGACAAGAAAAAAAATCTCCAAATTCTAAAAACAGAAAGAGCAGCATGTGCATGTGGAGACATGTACACATAAAATAACAAGAAATCATGCTAAACAAGATAAACAATGGTGGGGCACTAAAATGCAAAGTAAAGAATAGCCTTGTTAGGAGTTTTTGGTTTTAAAAAAGTAAAAAGTGTAAAAGAGCATAAAATTGTTCAGGACTGTCCCACTGGCACAGGTCCTTCTTTAACTCTGGCGTTAGCACTTCCTTCCCCTCTTTGGCTCCATTCTTGCAAGTGTTAATTCCTCTACCACTTGCACTGCGGTTCCCACAGAGATACATTTGTGGTTGCTTTTTTTTTTTTTTTTAAGAAAGCACTATCTATGTCTCTAACCATGCACTTATGAACACATGCTGCTATAATGTGTAGTTTGCCTGCAGTTCTAAACCATGGTTGTAAACAGTGATTCACAGTTGACAAAGTTTAGCTTTTGGACTATTACACAGATATTGCTAACCACAGCTCACTCTCAAAAGACAATGGTGCAAGGAAGAAGGAATTTGCAAGTCCAATGGGTACTGCTGATCTCTTAAGTCAGAAACAACTTGACAGCACACAACAATAGCCACAGATTATTGCATTGTTAGATTTCTTATTTTTCAACAAGTCCATAAATGGTTTTCAATTTTTCAAAAAAATATCTTCAATTGGCTTATCCTTTAAAACTCACATTAGTTTTACAATTCAAGCTAACTCAGAAATCTTAACAATCCGTTCACCCATCATTGGTGCTTCAGTCCATTTCCAGGTTTGAGAAAACAATGTTCTTGGTGCTGTTTTCATATACTGAAGAAGTAATCCGTATTTATTGTCTAATTCTTTATCCATAATACTCAGCAAAAATATTTCTGGAGATATTACAAAATTCACCTTTAAATTCTTTTGGATTAATGTGTAAGTTTTAGACTAATAACTTTTGGACTTCTTACAAGTCTACCACATACAGAAGAAATGGATGCCTCATCTTGACATCCCCAGCACTGATTTGAAACATTCTTAGATTTTTCAACACCTTATTTAGGATTAGACAATATCTATACATCATTTTATACATGTTTTCTTTAAAATTGCTACACAAAGTAAATTTTCTATCATTAGACCACATTTTTACCATACATCCATTTGTGCCCAAAATTTAGGTGCACCTTATCATATAATCTTTTAAAAGTTCATCTTCTGTCTCTAGTTTCAAAAGTTATTTGTACGCTTTTTAAAATTACCATTTTACCATCTTTACACAATTCTAGATAAAACTGATTTTTCCCCCACTTCTATGGTTAGATCTCTCTTATCTTGGTTAAATCTATCCATGAGTTACATGTAACCAAACCAATTAAGATCTTTGTCTTCCTTAAGAAGTATCTCACTTGATTTAAACTCCCAGCTCTCTTTATCAAAGTACAAGGGTCATCACAAAACAATTATTTGCAATTTTTAACCTTTTCTTTCTTGAAAAAGGCTTCTTGAGGTGAGGTGGCTTATATTAGGAAAAAGTATTTGATTGTATTTATACCAAACTCATAGAAGAACTTTTCTAATACAAAAATCAGCATGTACCTTAATTTTATTATACCAAATATAATAGAATTTTAAATCAATACTTTCAAGTTCCAAGAGTGTCTCCATCTCTAAGCAATATCTATTCCTTAATACAATTTAAGAATCCCCAGATCACCCCTTTCTTTAACATCATATCTTATAGTCATTTTTTAGT
Source organism: Ctenosaura bakeri (assembly GCA_948474755.1). NCBI lineage: Eukaryota > Metazoa > Chordata > Lepidosauria > Squamata > Iguanidae > Ctenosaura > Ctenosaura bakeri. The sequence continues at coordinate 8,803 of CAOLHI010004758.1, forward strand.
AATGAGATAGGTCTATAATTCTTTGTTAACGTCTCATCTGTACCTTCTTTATGAATCACTGTAACATAGGTGCTTCTCAAAGAACCTGGCATCTGTCCTTTTCCTTATAACTCATCGCACACCAGCTTTAGTGCTTGAAGTCACTCATCTTCACATTTCTTATATAGCTGGTAACCCAGCTATATAAGGACCTGGACCTTTCCTAGCTTTTATTTTTTTAATTGTTTCAATAAGCTCCATGGTTGTTACAGGCCCACTCAAACTTCGCTTTCGTTCCAGATGTAGTTTATCCGATTGGAGTCTATCCAAATAATCTTCCATATCTGAGATTTTTTTCATTGTTCCTCATATATAAACCTCTGTAATATTTATCAAAGGCTTTTAATATTTCCAAGTTTTCTGTTACATACTGATCTCTTTTCCTGATCTTTGTGACAGATTTCTTTATCCTTTCCTCTCTCAGCTTACAAGGGAGCCACTTTCTGGGTTTACTTGTAAATTTAGAATTCTTTTGTTGAAGATGTAGTAGTTTGGCATTCATTTCTTGGACTGTAAATTGTGAGAACTGTTTTTGAAGTAATATAATCTTTTGTTGAATGTATTTATCAAAGGTTTGTCTGAAGTTTTCCATGCAGGTTTTGTATTTTGTCCATTAATTTACTTTTTTTCTTATTTTTTTCAATCTGGAGTCATATTTTATAAATTGTGCTTTCATACGAGCTTTAACTGCAACCTAAACTACTGTGGGATCTTTATCTTTACTTAAATGTTATGTGTTTTTTGTTGTATTTTAATCTATGTTGCACCCTGCCTTAAGCCTTGGGGAGAGGCAGGTAAGAAATCATAGCAATAATAATATTCAGTTAAAAAAATTTCCACAATTCTTGGTTTACATTATTGTAGTATTTTTGTATTCAGAAGTAGACATTCATTAAACCTGCATCTAAACTGCATCTGCTCCATTTTCAGAGACATCATAGTGGGATTATGGTCTGAAAATGTTTTTGGCAAAATGTCTCTCCCCTTTACTAAGGTCTTAGAAATTCAAAACAGATCTATTCTAGAAAAAGATTCATGATGATTTTTTTTAAAAAAGTAGAGTCTCTGGAATTTGGCTGCAGATATCTCCAACCACCTATTAACCCAAAGCACTCTGTATATTAAAAAAAGGTTCTTGGTAGTCTACCTTGGTCTTCCTCAATTCCTTTACTGGAATTGTTTATTAGAAATGTTTATTAGAATCAACCACTCCATTCCAATCATCCATGCAAATCAGATTTTGTAAGTCCAATTCAGGATGTTGGAAATCCTAGTTTGGAGAAACCAACCTTGATAAATCTTTTATGATTCCACATCTTTGCAATAGAAAGTTTTGTTTTGTAATTTCCAAGCACAAATCTCAATGAGACAGCCCCTCACTCATTCTTGAGTCAGGGGATTATCCAGTAGACAGTGATTCTGCTCTTATGAAATGCTACATAGCTAGGGAAAATACAAATGCTATTATGCTACAAAAATAGAGTCTTGTGACACCATAAAAGCTAACAAATTTATTATGGCATACAACTTCCAGGGACCAAAGGCTACTTCATCAGACCCATGGAATTAGGATAATATTTCATGACTGGGTTCTTCTTTATGGAAGCCTATATCATAATAAATCTGTTAGCTTTAAGATACCACAAGGCCATTTACAGACTTTTCAGAACTCTGAAAAAAAAAGGCCCTTCCAGATGAGCTCACAAAGCTTTAATTGTTTCAAGTTATAATATAACACTATCCCTATCCATGAGTAATGAGTACATATTTTTGCTGCAGGGCAAGTGAGAGGCTGGACTTAAATTATGACCCTTGTTCACTGCATGAGCAATCTACTCATGGATTGTACCAGCTGATCAAGGCAGGAGTCCAAAGTTCTCTTCTGAAGAGAATATTAAGTCCTCTCTTAAATCAGAGATCTGAGATCACTCCTCCTCTCTCACTCAGATCTGTTTTCATTAAAAAGTTTTGCCACAGATGCTTTATTAGATATGTCACTCAAAACTGCAGAAAAGCTTTGTTTTGTTTTGTTCAACATACTGGGGTGGGGGTGAATTGCTCATGTAGTTATCCAAGAATGATCATTCATGGCGAGGACCAATCTTTCATTCTGTGGATGACTGCCTGAGCAACCTACACTCATGGGGTATACCCAAGCCCATATTCACAGGTGGGTATGCTTTTCACTACTATTGATTATTGCTTGCAATACAGACCCTCTAAATTCCACCTGAGCAGCTTTATATTTGTTTAACCTGTTAATGCCTTATGAAGGTGGAAAGTTCTTTGCAATCTTCTGTCTTACAAAAAGCAATCACCTGAAAGGCTTCTGTTGTGGCCATGGATCTAGTTGAGTGTGCTCATACATTCTTAGGCCTCTGCACTTTTGAGCAATCATAAAATAAGAAAATGCAAGCTTTGATCCATTTTCCAACCATAATTTTTGAAACTATGGCCAATTCTGCACTAGACTGTTACAGTGCTACTATCCCACTTTCAACATCGTATGGAATCCTGGGGTTTGCAGTTTAGGGAGAGGCCTCTAGTGTGGAAATGGCCTTTGTTTCTCATAGCTTCTACATGAAAGGAAACAGGGCTTCTGTGTGTCTTACTAGACTTGTCCTCTTCATATAAATTCTTAGAGCTTTTCAGAATACATGTTGACTCTAAAGTCAGTTTCATTTTGTCCTCCTGAAATCTGAACAAAGTTGGGTTAACAGAAGAGAAGGCATTTTAGTCACTCTTCCCACTGAAGCAATTGCTACCAAAAAAATGCTATCTTTAGTGACAAAATCTTCAGAGATTCCTTACTGTGACTCAAATGGACATTTTATCAATTCATTTAATACTCAATGCAAATTCCATGATGGGAACTTGTGAACCATAGGAATAATTTTCAAATCAGTCCTCTTCAAAAACATTTTTACATGAGGATGATTGGAAAGAGCTTGACTTCCAGGTGCCAAAATTGTTGACAATGATGCCACTTGTCCTTTTAATACATTGGGCTTGAAAACTTTCTAAGTCATCCTGAAGAGAGTCCAAAATATTTCCTGTTTGAATCTGATCAAGGAAACGTCCATCTACATCACTACTTGAAAGATTTCCAACTCATCTCACACATGTTTTAAGTGGGTTATTTACTTGATGCCAGAATGTTATTCACTACCAAATCAGAATACCCCTGATTTTTCAAATGCTACTATTCAATACCCATGTGGTCAGCTTCAGCTACTTGGAGTCTCACTGTAATACTGGTCCCTGTAAGAGCAGAACCTCCTTCTGTGGTAAATGAAGAGGAGGTTTGACCAACATGTATAATAAGAACAGGTTGTTTGCCTGTAACTGTGGTTCTCTGAGTGGTTGTCTGTGCCTTCACACAATGGGTATTGCGCCTGTGCAGTGCCCTGATTGGAACGTTCTAGAGCTGAGTAGCTTGGTGGGGAGCCCTGCTCCCTCCTGATACTGCATACACTCAGGCCTGCCAAGTTATTCTCCCTTCAGTTTCAAGTCCACTGAACAGAGACCTAGAGGAGAGGAGAGGTAGGGAGGGTTTGTGTGAGGGCACAGATGACCACTCAAAGAACCACAGTTACAGTTAAGCAACCTGTTCTTCTTTGTAGTCTCTGTCTCTCACACAACGGGTGATTGCAAAGCTTGAGAATGGAAGGAAGGCCAAGTCACTGTAGGATATAGGAGAGGACTGCCCTGACAAATCAAACATCTTTCCTTCTGTACAATTGAGATGATACTGACAAATGAAGGTAGACGGCTGGCACCAGGTAGCATCATGACAAAGTTCTTGAAGTGACAGCCCCTGAAGTGCAGCCACAGAAAAGGATACCATTCTAGTACAGTGGGCCCATAAGAAGTCAGGCACAGGTCTCCTTGCAAGTTCGTTGGCCAGACGAATAGTCTTTACCACTCATTTTGACATCCTTTGGGCAGAGCCCTTCTCACCCTTCCATCTACCACCATAGCAAACAAAGAGTGCGAGAGAGCACCATTAGGAGGTTGAGTGCTGCTTGTAGAATGCTAAGGCATGACAAACATCAAGGATAGGAAGAGATTTCTCTAAGGGAGAGGAAGGATCTTGGTAAAAGGTAGGCAGAATTATGTCCTAAGTAAGGCAAAACTCAGAGACCACCTTTAGGAGAAAAGAGATATCTGGTTGAAGGATGACTTTGTCCCTGTGGAACACCTTTTTTTGGAGACCTCACACGTGTGAAAATCAATGATGTGAAAGACTCTCCGAATCTATGTAGATTTAACTGCTTGAGATGCTGCATTTTGTTGATTTATCCTTTGCTCCCCTTCTCTTTCCAACTTGAGTGTGATTCTCCTGTCCCATTCGCCCAGGTCTGTTGGAGGGTATTGTGTGTGAGCTCTATGACTACAACTGTTACTGTTCTAACTTAGATTCATACTGTTAGACATTTGACAGCTATATCTGTTTACCCTTCAAAACCAAAACCAACTGAAACACAAAGAGAAAAGAAGAACTTAGTGAGAAGAAGTGAGAGGAACTGTAAGAAAATGATAATAAAGGAGAATTCATTAAATTAAGTTTGAATCCATTTGTTTAAAATTCATTTTTGCTTAAATTAGTTTTTAAGTTAGTTCTTATATCAGTGTGCAATGCAGATGTATTTTGCTCATCTAGGGACCAGTCTGTTAGAAACTCATATTGGCCTAAAGTCTTCTCTTATTTGCCTATCCACCATTTCAATTATTTCTTTCTGTTTCAGATACGTCTACTTCCTGTGACTGATATACATTAAGTTGCTGTTGATCTATTTCTCCCACTGCAGGTCTCTGTAATTGCTGTTTCTGTTATCTGCAAGTGTTGCTGCCACTGCTGCTGTCCCTCTGTGTCTATAGGAATTATGAATAGAGTGTTCACCATTAGCACTTGTAAATAGGAGAGGAAGTCACTTTGTGCATTTGCAGGGTTGAAAGTTACACTTGATGGAGAAACCTCTGTATCTAAATGAACAGATGGTCCATTCCATGAGATTTGATTGCCTAGGAACTGTGCATCATTATTTCAGTGCTTTTCTGCCTTTTCTGAATGGCTTGTAGGTTGCCCAATCAGAATGCCAGAATCCAACTTTCCAACATGGCACATTGAAAAAGCTGCTGGTGCCATTCCACCCTGTTTAACTGACCCCAGCTGACCTGGTATCTCTTTTAATTTACTAACTCAGTTATGTTTGTCTTTTTTACTCTTCCTGAGAAGTTCCTCTCCGTTTTTCTTAGGTCTTAAATCCCTGTTCTGCCTTATTGATTCTTTTTTTTTTTTGACATTTTGTTTTTTCCTGTGCCCCTCTGTTTCACTGTCACTTGAAGAAATAAACATCATTTTCAATATTGACTCTGACTCTTGATCAGAGACTCACTGGGAAGCAGGCAAGTGATTCACTTTTGTTTTATCCATTTCTTGCTCTGAGACTTGATGTGATGCAATCAAAAGAGTGAATTTTGGGGCTGGCTTTTTGTCTGCTTGCCTCCTCTTTTTTTTCTGTGAGCAAACATGTGTCTTCTTGCTCGGGATCTACATACTTAGTTTTTCTTTTCTTTAAGGCATCACTAGATATTGATGCCATTTCTAAAAATTAATATCTGGTTATGTGATTTGACAAATTTGGAATGTAGAAAAGTTTGAGATAGAGAGAGTGAGAAAAATCATGTCCCGGCATGATTTTTAACACTGATCTGAGAAATAATGGAGTTAACATTTTCAATAGAAGAGAATTTTGGACTCCTGCCTTGATCAGCTGACTCGAGAGGAAAATCCATGAGTGTGGATTGTTCAGGCAGTCATTCAGCAAATAACTTTTTTTAATGGGGATGTGGTGCAATATGCATTTAGATAAAGAGCAACAAACAAACTAAATTAACTTACTAACCTTATTGAAAAGGCAGGTATATTTTCTAATTTTTTTTTAAAGAGAAGTGATGGGTGATGCTGTCATACACTAGCTGTTCTACCGTCCAGAAACACAACAGGTAAATAATGAAAGGAAAACAACTTTTTCTCCATAGAAGATATATAAATAAAGAAACAGACCTCTTTGGATCCCAAACCAAAGATAGCTTCAATGTAAGAAACATCTGATTGTCTAGAAATGCATTAGTTCAGACAGCAGGGCCAGAATTTGTATGAATCTATCCCAAGTGCATCTAATGACTGCAAATTCCCTGCACTTCAACTCTTGCCATTGGGAAAGCTACATTGTTGAAAACATCTAATTTTCCATGAATGGAAAGAGCTTTATTAAAAAAAAAAATGTTATGCTGAAAGGCCAGGGTAGGGTACACATGAACAAATTCTAATACAGATAGGAATACCAAAGACTAATGCAAACTATGCTTTTTGTTGTTGTTGTTGTTGTTGTTGTTGAAAATCAAAATATTGGGGACTAACATATGGGAAAAGCTGTAACAGCTGCTTGAAATTACTTCCAAAAAGCTTTGTGGAAAAATATCAGCTTCATTCTGACAGAATATGCAGATAATTAAACTTTGGATAGAGAATGTGCTGAATAAAATCTGAAAGCTCATAAAATAATCTTTGCTATTTGAAGAGATATGTCCTTCTTTCAGCTTAGCAGTACAGGATAGAAATGCTGCATGGCCGAGTATTACTGGTTGAGGTTTCTTGCCAGTCATTACTTTTCTAGTACCCGTTCACTTCCCCTTTCCATTCGAGTTTATGGCTTTGTCTCTCAACATTCATTGCTCTTATGCATGCTCAGCCCATCAAGGGTTGTTTGTGGAATCAATCCCTAACTTCTCCCTGTAAATATATTTGTACTTCTGCAAATCATGCAGCTCATTCTCCCTCTCTGCCATGTGCTGATATTTCTTTTGTGCGTGCTTACGTTGCTGTGTTTGTTACATAATGGAAGACACTTAGAGAATTGTTTCTTATATAGACTAATGTTTTGCACTGGTTAAAACAAATCAATCCTACCATTTTTCTTTTTATGGAAGAGAGAAAAAATTAAAAATTGGAGGGGGAGGGGAAACACTCGTAAACAGATGCACTCCACAGTGCAACTCTTTGTTGCAGGTTTAGTTTTCCATTTGAACAATGACATCATAAATGGTATAGCTATCATTCGAATTAAAGGAAGATCAATACGATTCTAAAAAGGAAAAAAGTTTACATTAAAACAATCAGATGCACATAAATGTTCAATTTAAAAAATACACCTACACATACCACTATTTTCCACAAAAGTAATACAGTCAATCAATTTATTTTCAATAATTCATTATGGTAAAATGTAGAAATCTATAAGGAAAATTATGACCATGCCAGTTATACCATATACCATATACTATACCATACAATTATACCATACATCAACATGCCATTTAGAAATTCAGAATGGGGTCAGAAATAGCCATAGGTAGAGCCAGATTTCTCCCTCGATGGCAAAAGCCTTCAAATATTAACTCTCTCTTCCCCTCAAATTAATCTACATGTTCTAGATTGCTTTGAGTGCTTCATGCTATTAAAGAGGTTGAAGAATGACCAGAAGCTTCAAGATAACTTTGGTGGTCAACTCTGGAATCTAGCAATACGCCACAGGGAAAGATGCACAGTTAGTAACAGCTTGGAGAATGTATTTTTTTTCCCTGAATGAGAAAAATGTAGGAAACATCATTGTGAGCTGCTATAGATTTTACCTTTGTTTCAACCTTCTTTTGGCAGTAGTAGGAACATTTGCACCATATCCATACGAGAAGAGAACTCTTTCTGCTTCATCTTCATTTTCAACTACAAAAATACAAAGCAGTTGTTTAGAAGAACACCTAGAAAAAAGTAAAGTAATGCTGCTGAATAAGGAGGTATGACAAAGGAAACTTTTCATAAGCTGCTTTGAGAGCCTCCATGAGATATAAAAGCAGATATAAGTATTTTGAATGAATGAATGATGACGAAGATGCAAGTGAGATGAGAGCCCAAGATTATTTTTGCTACTCTGCCCTTAAAGAACATTTTAAAAACATACTAAATATGTGTAAATATTTAAAATGCTAAAGAATCTATTCACTGAAAATGTAAATTAAATGTAAATTTTCCTGTCATTTTTTTTAGATGAAACAAGACTTCTGTTAACTTTGTTTTTTAGATGATGATTGAAGTCATAGCAATGATTGTAATTAAATGCAAAATGTTATTAATTGCACTATTGATTTCTAGAATGGAGAAATCACTATGGTAGTGGACCTGATTGCCCCTGAGTAGACTCAGGTAGATGACTCAGTGTAGAAGATATGATGGCAGAGAAGTATAATTTTCCCCTCCCATTATTGACACAGAGTAGGCCTTCCAACAGGCTCTAGCCCATGTTTTGTCAAATCTGCTCCAAGTTTTCTGCCACTGGATGCTCTAGTCCCCATCTCACTCATTTCACCACTGCCAGCTCCCCAGTAAACCTCTCCATAGAAGACAACATTCAGGGGCAATCACTTCTCTGTTTCAGAGATCAACCAGAACTTTTCCAGGACCACCTGCTATGGTGATTTCTGTCCTCCATTCGATTTAACAACTGATTTACATAAAATGAACAAACATTAATCAATTCATTTAAACATATGTGCATAAGTTCAATCCAAGTATAGCTACAGGCATGTTATGCACCATAAATAAAGAAGGATTCTTTTATAAATCTGAAATGAACATGGGCAAATTCTCACCATCACGTCAGTGAGCATATATACACAACCGCTACTTGGGCATTTTATTGATCTGAGAACTCTAACATGTCAGAGTTCTCAGATCAATAAAATGCCCAAGTATTTGGGGTTTGTTGTTAATCCTTCTCACGATAGCCTCCCCCCACGCAATGTCCACAGCATGAGCATCTGTAGAAAAGAGATCTATGCATGTATAACTGGACATGCATTTGTCTCCACATGAACTTTGATACTACAAAGGTCCAGTGATGCATTTAAGTCTTTTACTCCAAGTATCAAGTTGTCTCAAGTCTCTATCTTCAAGTCTCAAGTTGAGTCTCAAGCCCTTGCAAGATACTTTCAAGTTAAGTCTGGGAGCCAACTTTATACCCCAACTTATATTCCAGAATTTCTGGAGAGTCAAATAAAGTCACTTTTAACCACTTAAGTAGAGTCAGCCTCCACATTTTATGGTTTTGACATCTTCAGCTTCGGAAGTGGGGAATAAGATCCTTCTTACTCCTCCTTCCCCAAACTGGAGGGTTTTGTGTCAATGGGCATAAAAGAGTCTGCAGCTTCCGAAGTGGGGAATAGGATCCTTTCTTCCTATTTATGAAGCTGGAGCTTTTTTCATAAATGGGGAATAGGATCCTTCTTACTCCCCATTACTCCCCATTGAAGAAGCTTCAACAGTTTAAGAAGGAAGGATTCTTCCTCCTCCAGCCCACTGCCTAACACATTTGCTGCTCCCCTCTGAGAAACATGTCCTGTGTTCTGGGGGTGACTCTTGCCTTCTGCTGTTAAGAAAAGTTTTAGAAGCTTCCTCTGATATGTAGTGGGGTCAGGCTGCTGAGCAGAACTCAAATCTGCCTTGAGCCCATTGCCTAACCCATTTGCTGTTCTCCTCTGAGAAATGTGCCCACACTTTGGGCTTCAGACAGATCATCATGTGACCAGTTGGCAAAAAGAGACTGAACCATTTTTCAAGAATTGTAAGGTTTCTGGATGAATGGTAGATGGTAATACAATAATAATAACATCTATATATAAATACAGATATCGATATGAACCTGCCTGAAATTTGAGATCCTCAGAGAAGGCTCTGTTGCATGTCCCAGCACCTCATGAATTAGGTTGGTATGCACACATAAGAACAGGTTCATAACCTGTACCTGTGGTTCTTCAATTGGTCATCTATGCCCTCACACATATGGGGTTTTCATGCCTGTGCAGAGACTGATCTCAGAAAGTTCTAGAGCTGAGGAGGTTGGTGGTAGTTCTGCTCCCCTTGTGTACAATACATGTCCCAGCCCTCCATGCTGCTCCTCAGTTTTGAAGTCCACCAGTGAAGATCCAGGGACCTGAAAAAGAGGGGATGGAGGACAGGATCATGTGAGGGCACATATGACCACTCAAGGAACCACAGTTACATCATCTGGAGGATGATGTCTGAGAACATGTTAATGTCCTCCAGTGGCAAGACCAGCGTGGTTTCTACCTCCCCGATGGAGAAGGTGTGTGGGGCTGATAGTGAATCCAGAGAGGATGACTCAGTCTTGTTTCCCCTGTCAGAGGACTCTGTGGTTATGGCCAGAAGTGAGTTGGCAGCAGCTGCCAGTACTGATGCTACTGCTGCTGGTGGTATTGCCAAGGCTGTTGCTGAGAGGTCCTGTGTCACAGCAGGGAGCAGAGAGGGCAGAACACTTGACACTAGGGTGGTGTAGACAGTGGACACTGAGGTCCACATTGTGGAGACTGGCACCAGAGGCAGAATGAGTGAAGGAGTCAAAAAGGATGGTGAAGTTGGTGGTCCAGATACCATCGCTGAGGCCGTTGGGTGGTGTCTCCCAGACAGGACAGACGCAAGCTTTGGAAGTGATGTGGGTGAGTGGTGGCACAAGGCTCCACATTGCAGGGAGGCCAATGGCATGTGGTAAGGGGAGTGAGAGGAAGTTTGGTGGCAACAAGATGGGGAGTACCAGTACCGGAGTGGGTCGTAATATTACTGGTAACAGTCTGGGCAAAATAGAAAGTATATGACCTAAGATACTCCCTTCAGAGGTGCTTGTGGTGATATCAGTCAATGTAGGAGACTGAAGTTAATGGGAAATCCTTACAGTACCAGTGGTCACCCAAGAAAGACACTTGGGAGGTTTCCCATACAAATGGGGATTGTTCCCTCTTGGCTAAGCAGGAATGTTGATGTCTCCCTGCAGAAACCCAGGGCCCAGGTAAGATGGCTGGAGTCATATGCTGGGACACAGTGGTCAGTTCCTTGATAGGAGAAGGCTGCAAGGCCATCAACACAATGGGAAGCAGCTCAGAGGTAAACACCAGAGGAGTTGGCAAGACCTCAGCAATGGTGTAGGGCAATGTTTGTGCTTTGGCCTCTTCTTTGGCTTTGGTTCATCCTGGTCAGTCACAGCCAAGCTGTTAGCTGATATATGCAACTGTTGAGCTCCATTCAAGTGAGCCATTTTGTCCTGCTGCTTCACCTTTACCACATGTGCTCCCTGGGCTTGAGTGTCTGACATTGAGGTAGAGGTAGTCAGCTCAGTTGGCTCCATAGCAGGCAGCAGGGTCAGTACTGATATGGTCATTTTCGAGGAGACCACTGAAGAGAGCAACACCAATGCGGCCAGTACAGCGGAGACTGCTGAAGAGGTCAATACCAACATGGTGGTCAGTACCAAGGAGACCTTTGCTATCAGCATTTTGATCAGTGAAGCAGATGTTGAGTGCAGCAGAATGCTGGAGGCTGCTTAGGTTGCCATGTACAGGACTGCTCCCAGCAGTAGTTCTTGAAGTGGTTGGCCCTATTATTGAGGGTTTATGGTGCAGAGCCCTGGTGAACGGTGCACTTAGAGATGATATAGTTCTTGCCCAGGCAGTATAGGCACTGGGAGTGGTTGCTGGAAACTGTGACATTCCTCATGCATGAGGAGCAGGTTTTGAAAAAAGAGGTGGAGGCTGTAGAGGCCAGCATGGAGTATGGAAGAGACAGGAGGATACAGGAAAGCATGAGGAGCTGCTTTTTTTTTTTTTTAGGTGAGACTTAAGAGAAGAGAAAAGGAAGAAACTTTAGAACAGAGGTAGAGAAAGGTGAAACAATGTGGAGAAGAGCAAGAGGTATTGAGCAGAACAATCAAGATGTGCTGCTCTGTTGGCGGACAAAGAGAAACCAAGGAGCAGCATGGTGAGCTGGGACCTGCGTGGTATATCAGGGGGGCAGTGCCACCACCAAACTGCTCACTCCTAGAACTTTCCAAGATGGGTCGCTGGACAGGCGTGAAAACCCCATATGTGTGAGGCACAAAGACCATGATGAAGAACAAGGCTTTCTTTGTGGTAGTAGCCTGACTATGGAACTCCTTATCTAGGGAAGTTAGATTGGCTCCATCTGAATGGTCTTCAATAGCTGAAGTTGCTTTGTTTTAACTGTTTTAAAATGGTATTTTAGGATTGTTTTTCAGATTGCTTTAAAAAAAATTTTTAGAGAGCATTTTAATGTATCTTTAAGATGTTTTTATCTGTGTATTGTTTTAATTGATTTTATTTGTCCATCACCTCAGGAGTCTTGTGGGCTAGGAAGTGGTATAGAAATATCTTAAATAAATAAATATAAATATAAATATAAAATAGATGGCTTGATATATGCCAATCTGTTTTGAACAGGTTCATCACCTTTATAGAAAGGCGGACATAAACATTAACTAGGAAATTTTTATTGATTCAGAAATGTTGAGATTTTACAGTTGTAGTACATCAAAAATAATGCAGGAATACACCAAAGACATGAAGGGCAAAGCAAAAAAGCTCCGATAGGTGACAGGAAGGTAATACAAAGCCTCCAGCAGCTGTCTTTAGCATAGCTAGTAACCTAGGGGCCTTGTAGATAGGTTACTGTCAAACAGTGACAAAGATTTCCTTTCTGCACAACCTTTAAGGTAGTGATAGGCTCTCCAGGTGCTGTTGGACTGCAATGCTCATCAGCTGTAGCACTGCCATTATTATTATGGTGACAGTTGCAATCCTACATGTCGAGGGCCAACCCTGATTTGGTGTCACACCTACTCATTTTTGGTGTATGTGGTAGGGACATCCTATACGTACAGATGGTCTTCTAAAACTGAGTTTGCAAAAGATATATGGAAGCAAGCAGCAGGAAGCCAGCCCAGTTTGATTTCAACACATTGCTTTTGAATTCTTCTCTCCAAGAGTGGGGGATGGAGGAATGATAGCATGTCCTCTGCAGCAGCATGCAAATAATAATAATAACTGGCTGAGAGTTTAACTCTTCCACAGCAATATCAATGTATCATTTCAGGAAATGATTAGTACTGCTTTGCTTAAGACGTTACTCATTCATTTATGAAATATATAAATAATGTCTCCTCCCTGCCCCTTCCGTGATCTATGATATAAAGTAGCAAACAAGCACTATTTAGCCCTGGAAGTGAGTGTTCTTTTTTCCTGGCAACATATGCAACAGTATAATTATACACGGTTTGGAGAATAATTATGAGCACAAAATGTACAGGACAAAATATTTTTGGCAAGTCTTTCAAAATTAAATGCAAACACACACAGGGAAAGACAGAGAGAGCGAGAATGAGGGAGTATGCTGTAAGAACATAAATAAAGTTCATTTTGATAAGCTTTTTGACAACAGAAGAATCAAAGAAATGAATAATGAACAGAAGAAAGTGATAGTTCTGAATATTTTCAATCACAGTGGCAAACATGTATTAGAGTAATAAGATTTTTTTTTTCTCTCTCTCATACAGACATAGTTGATTAAATGGGTACTATGATAAGACCAAAACAAATACCAAGCTTGGCAGAGCCTGATAGTGTGGAGTATGAACAACAAATGAAAGATCTGAAATCATTAGTGGAGACCCCCACCCCTGCAGGGCGAGTGAAGAGTTATTTTATGCATGCATTCAAACAAGTACTCTGCAAGACAGATACTCATAGTCCTGTTTTATAAGGGGACATTGAATCAGACAAATAGTCCCATTTTGAAACGGGACACTGAATCTGACAAAAGTGATTTTGATAAAACTATTCAGTGAGATTATAGCAAAATGGGAACCTTAATGCTGATTTTGTTTTATCAATGTACCTTTTTTTTTTTTAGCAATGTTTGTGCTAACACACACTCTCTCTAAAAGTTTTGCTGGGCTTAAAATAAATTTTTATTGTTTCTTTAAAATCCAAGTAGTGCTATCGTGAGATAAGGTCTGTATCACAAGGGGGAGCACATGCTTTCCGCACAGAAGGTCCCAGGTTCAATTTCTGCCCATTCCTGGCTGCAAAGATTCCTGCTTTTCCATGTGGGACTGAGAGAAGGGCTTGTCTTGAAGAACTCAAAACCTGGAGAGGTTTGGATGGGATGCAGTCTTGTGTTTCACAGGCTATCAGTGATAGCTAGCACTTTGAATTGTGGCAGAAATGGAACTCCATTCTTATTGTTGAGGCTGTTGGTTATCCTTTTTTTCTTTGTATATATTAAAATTATTTAAAAAAAATGAAAAGGATAAAAGGAAAGTGAAGCTGCTTGGTATAGCTAGCCTGCTGCTCAGAGTGTTTATGTTTTGCTACTCATGTCCATTTACATAAAGAATTATGTTCAAAGTCTACATCAATGCTACTCAAATTGATGGTTCACAAACTGGTGCTGGTTCTTGAGCTATTGGTTGCCAGTCCCTAGTGAGTTTCTAGGAAAGAAAGAAACTGTGGGCACAAATATGGTGCTTGTTCCTGGCACATTGGAAAAAATAATTACCAGTTCCCAGAGAATCTGAGATGCATTGGTCCACATGCCTTATGCCAGTATGCAGAAGGACTGAGCCACTGTTTGGAAATATTGAGCCACTTGAACTATATGGTGCTATTCAATGCCCAATTGAACTTTGGGACACAATTCTATATAGTGCTAACAAGTTCTTCTAGTAGTCAGTGTCTCCTCTCATTCTAGAATGTATGTTCACCCTAGCTTGTGAAACTAACTAGGTCTAACTTGGTCTGGGCAAGATATTGCATGGAGGTAGCAAAATTCCCCTTGAAGGAGGCAGTGGCCCTCCCTAGCTTGAAAGCACAAGGGATGAAGCTAGTCCTGAAGAAACTTAGTTTCTTAGATTGCTATGGTCCTTGCTTATTGCTGCTCAGTGTCAAATTTGCTATTTTTTGAGTGTGCGATGGTTCTGAACTTCTACATAGCATTGATGGTTCTTATCAATGGAATCAATTCCAGTCTAAATCCAGGCTTGATTTTGGCAAGAAAACAGCCTTAGTTACCATTGTAGGAATGGGTGGGGATACTCAGATTTTGATGGTTCTTTTGGACCTGTCATAGGCTATCAATACTATCAACTTTGATATTCTTCTAAATCATTTTTCCAGTAGGATTGGGCATGGTGATAGCCATGGATAAATGGCTGCAAAAGGTATTACTTGGGGAATCTCTTCTTCATTCCCTGGAAACTGGCCTATGAAGCTAGTTTGAAAATTTCATCTGCTGAAGACTCTGCTATCCAGATTTTGGTGTGGGCTGGGCAATGGACCTTCACGTGATAATGAAGGTGCTACATGTGAGGAATGGGAATCATACAGTTGATCAGTCAGATATAGCCCCAAAGCTGTTTCTGTGACTCCACAGGAAACAGAGATTTTTGGGATTCCCCCATAAAAATCTACCGGAGAATCATGTAGAAGAGGCCTCCACCTTATATGGCTCCCAAATCAGTTTGCTTTGAAAATGGAAGGGATCTTCCAGTGGGTTAGGCTGATTTATATGTCACAGTTGATTTATACTTCACAGTGAGCACAAACAGTAGTTCATGGAGAAAAGGAACAAGACAAAGGTGTCCACTGTATCCAGTTCTGTTTATTTTTGTTCTTGAATAGAGACATATAATAAGATGAGAGAATTTTAATTAAAATCATTGTTAAAAAAGAAAGGTACAAGTAGAGGACATTTGCCAATGACATAGTGATGATTTTGGAAAATCCTCTGGAGGGTATACAAGTGTTAACGGGAAAATTAAAGGACTTTGGTGAGTGGCAGGATTTAAGATTAACCATCAAAAGACAAAGATGTTGACTAAAAATATGAAAAAGGTTGATCAAATAGAACTGATGGACAAAACTGGTTTTAAAATTGAGATAAAGATTAAATACTTAGCTATTAAATGACAAATATGAATGGTATATTGATTCAAAATAATTATGTAATGATGTGGAAGAAATTAAGAAGAATATATTAAGATAGTAAAATTAAATTTGTCTTTGTTGGGAAGATTATTTGTAATAAATTAATATTTTGCCTGGATCTTTTTTTTTAATTTCAGACAATATTGTTTCCAACAACTGGTGCACCATTTAAACAATAGTGGAATGATTTGTTTAAGTTCATATGGCAAAGGAAAAAGTCAAGAATCAAATATAAGGCTTTGCAAGAGGCAAATGAAAGGGGAGGATTGGGTCTACCTGATTTGAAATTGAATCTTGCTGTGTGTTCTTTGGTTTGGCTAAAAGAATGGCTGATACTGGGAAATGAAAGATCGTTAGACTAGGAAGACCTGATGTTTGGGTGGCATGCAAAGTTACGGTACAATAAAGTAAACTGAATGTAGATTTTAATAATCATTTTTTGAGATATGCCTTATTAATTATATAGAATAGATACAGACTGAGGTTATGTCCAAGAATGCCTTTATGAATCTCAGCATAAGAAACTCATCGCAGAAAAGAAACAACAGGCAAATTAAAATAGTTAACTTACCCAGAACTCTTGGTGATGTACCAAGGAAGATATAAAATTAAATCATACAAGCAGTTAGCTGCAGAGGGATGTATTTTTCAATGGTTTTCCTATTAACAACTATTTGAAACATTCAAAAAGAATCACAGTTTTGAACTAAATAAGCAAAGTTTGAACTGCCATTGTGTAGTGATGATAAAGTGTGATTGGTAAAATGTATAAACTTTTGTTAAAATTTGAGATGGAAGATGAACAAATGAAGGATTGCATGGTAAAATGAGCTAGGAATTTGGATATGATAAACAGATGGAACAAATGGGAAAAGATGTGGATGAAGGGATTGAAATACACATTATGTTATGATCTTAAAGAGAACCTTTATAAAATGATGTACTGTTGGTAAATGAGAGCAGAGAAACTGTCTAGAATATATGAACATGTTTCAAACGTATGTTGGAAATGTGAACAATAGGAAAGGACATTTTACTATACGCAGTAGACATGTGAAAAGGCTAAAAAGTTCTGGGCTAAAATACACACTTTGATGAAGAATATTTTAAAGATTAATATTCAGCTAATGCTGGAACTTTTTCTTCTGGGCCTTATGGATGATCACTTGAAAAACAGCCACAGGAAATTATTCCACTGTATGATCACAGCAGCAAGATTGTTGTATGGATAAAGATGGAAGAACTTAGTAAGACCTATAAGGGAGGTGACTGAAAGTCACTGAGCTAGTAAAAATAGGCAAATTATCAGCTTTGATTAGAGAAAAATTGTTGGAGACATTTCTGAAACACTGGAAGCCCCTTTTAGACTTTTTCTGGAAAAAAGAAAAAGAATTAGAAACTTTTGATTTCTACAATTAGTAAGATGTTAGTGGATGGAATGAATGATGTAGTGTTACAGAGAGATTTGATCATAGCAAATGTATGCATAACTGCTGAAAAGAAAGTCAGAAGCTCTGCTTTCTTTTGTTATGAATTTCTTTCTATATCTTACTTTTCATACTTCTTTTTCCCTTTTTCTTCTTCTTCCTTTTACTGTATTTAGAAAATTCTTAATAAAAATTACCTTTAAACAAAGAAAATGGAAGAGATCTTCCAACCACATCTGGTTTAACTTTGAAGGACTGTTGCAGTTCGCAAAAGGTCAAAGGGTTGCAAAATGGCCCCTGGAGCTTGGATAACCCTGCTATATGTGAACCCCTAGATGCTCTTATCAATACAGGCATGTAGTCTGAAACTTTTTGTTTAATATGCTAAGCTAAAACGGCTTAAGCAATGTAGATGACAGATGAAAACAAATGAAAACTGAGGTTAAAAAGAGGTTCAATCAATCTTCTATTTCTCCTTGTCTACTCCTTCTTTTGCTCTAGTTAATGCAGTAAAGTTCCCTTAAGTGCAGTCTATTGTGGCAGCTGAAAAAGAACTGAGCAGCATGTCACACCAGGCTTGGAAGTCCTTTAAGTAAGTATGCATTTATGATATGTATGTGTATATTTTAGATCCTGTTTTCCTCTCAGTGGAAGACACATGTTAGCAGTTTCCAACATGACTTAAAACAGAACCTAGCTAAAAAAACAATCAGTTGTAACATCTAGGAAAAATTAAAAACAATTAAACTACCACAGTAGAACAAAGCACTACATTAAATCAGTTCAAAAGCATTTTAAAATATAACAAGAAATGGGAGAAGAGTACAATATCCTCCATTACAAGATTCTTCCACAGCAGGAAGTTATTGCCAAAAGCCTGTCTAAACAAAAAGGCCTTTGTCTATTGGTGTAAAGAGAGCAGAGAGAGTGCCTGACCTTCTGTGGAAGGAAACTCCACAAGCTTGGGGCAGCCACTGAGAAGCCCCCCCCGCCATGTTCTCATTAAACATGCCCATAAGGGTGATGGGACCAAGAGAAATCTTCCCCTCAAAGATCCCATTATTTAGGCAGTCTTTCAGTTAATCTGGACCAATGGCATACAGGATTTCAAAGGTTATACCCAGCACTTTGAATTGTGTAAAAAGTACATGAGGACAAATTTCTATGGCACTGAAGGCAAATTAAGATATCTGTAACTTGAGGGATTCTGCTCATGTTTTCTCCCAACAGCCTCAATGCCACATATGCCAAACAAACATGATAGGAGAAAGAAGCAAAATATTTGCACACAGATCTGACATGCATGCCCAGGAGGGATCACAGTCAGTAAAAAGTATTTAGCACAGAGTAATTTAAGCAGATAACCAAAATGCAATACTCTCATTGCCAATTAAGCCATAATAAAACACATACTTTGTGTTAATTTATATTCTGCTGCTCCATGCTGAATACATATTCAAAATTCCCGGAGTCTACCTGTTCCAGATCTCATTAACAGCTATCAGATTTTAAAAATATACCAACATAGTTCTCCAGGAAAAACAGAGTAATTTAGAAGAACTTACATTCTGCAGTTTGCATTATTATCTCATCAAGTTCTTTTTCCAGTTTTTCATACGTGTCAAGCCTTGCCTGGTACTCAGAATTTTGCACCTGAAGTTCTGAAATCTGTTTCTCACTTGTTGCTTGCAGATTATAAAACTCTTTAGTTAAAACCTATGCAGATGAAAATTAAAACAGAAGTTAGCTAACGGGGAGCTATAAATTACACACTGAGTGTTCTACTGGGGCTCTAGGCTAGTACAACTGTGGATTTCAGAACCAAACTGCACTGATACAGTTCCTTACATGCTTATCATCACTGACATAGAAGAAAGGTAATGTTCAGGCTATAAGGAGTCATATTACAATCTTTTCCCAACTAATTTCATTATCAGCAGAACTTTGCAACTGCCTGATGCTTTTCTTACATACTTCTAGTTTTCGCTGATATTTTTCACATTCCAGTTGGCACTGTAAAAGGTTCCTAGAAGTTTCTTCTTGCAGGAGCTGTACATGTTCACTTTCAAAAGACTTCAGTTTGCTTTGATGGAGAAGTTCAGCCACTTTGCTTTCTGTGCTGAGTTGCAATTGTCTGTATCTGAAAACATTCAAGGCAACATAATATAAACTAACAAGAAACTGAGCAAGCATAACTAACAACCACCAGAATCAATAGTCTTATATGGCTCTCAAAAAATATATCTCAGAATAAAAAATAAAAGTGGCCCTCTGGGAAACAAAAGAATGGAAAAATATATGTTTACCATTATTACTTTGAAATGTAGCTAATCAAGTTTTAAATTTTTTACTCCTAACCCAGGTTTCCCAGTTCATGAAAAACGTAAGCTACAATCCTATGTGAATCTACTTTGAGATGTAACTTAATCAATTCAGTGCTGCCTACTCCAAGTAGCAATGCATACCGTCCAGCTGTTAATTTTTACTTACATCCACATAGAAAATTGCATGTATGCTCTCCCCACCCCCACAAGTTTCTGGAAGCAGCAAAGTCCTTAGAGCTGCCAGTTCTTAATGAAATATTTTTCCAGTCTATTTTACAAGTGGCCTGTTTAACTGCCATAAAATTCATTAATAATAATAATAAAAAACACAGCAATAACCCTGCTAATCACTTATTGTATTTCTCTCACAATTTCACAGTCCATTGTAAAAATGAAAACCAAGGGGTAATTTTTAACCTTTTCACAGTATTAAACTCCAGTCACCAAGTCATTCACATAAAGCTCCCACCCTGGCGCTTCCAACAGATGCTTAAAACATACAGACAATAAACTAACAAACTGGAGCCTTTAAAAGCCAGAAATAAAGTTAATAACATGAATCTACTCTCAGGCAACTTGCTTACTCCCACCACCCAATTTAGCATCAGAATTACTTTACTGCAGCTGAAATTTGTACTGTTGATTCTGCAGCACTATTCCTTTTTTTTTTCCTGAATAAGTAGAAAATACAATGAAAGATAAATAAGAGTATAATTTATACAACTTAAATTTATTTATTTTTGCAACTCCTAGTAAATGGCCAGCTTTTAATACATGTTATTTTCCTTTAAGTACTATTTCTTCTGACCAAAACAATAAGAGTAATTTAAATTGATGCTCTTGCCAGATGTTGCATTTGCTTTCCATCTAGTAATTAAACTTAAATAACGTTTTGCATTTTGGTTTACTGAAATCTCTCTTTTAGAGTGAGGAAAAGCTTACAGTTCTGTTTAAAGCTGCTTGCTTTAAAGCAGATTTCCTCTCCACTCCTGCCTGCTTTATATATTGCGCTCCATAATCATTTCTGTGCTGAAAATAACCTTAAGAATCACTAGGTTAGAAACTGGGAAATCAGCAATGCAACCAGCATTTAGAAAAGAAAGAGCAGGAAAACTAGAAACTGATTTATCTCTACCTAAATAGCATCATTGCTCAGAAGAAGGAATCTAAGTTTGGAATAATATTAACAGGCTAAGACTGTTAACATGTAGAGGAATGTGCATGAAGAGTCTCACGGAAAGAAAAAGATATTATACAAGTCTTGCACGATTGCAATTACAACAGGAAATAAAATCATGAGTAATTAATTAAAATATTCAACATCTACTGAAAGCAATAAAAAGAAAAGAAAAGGAAAGAAAGAAAGAGAAAAGAAAAGCAATTGTTTTCCTATACCTCACCAATCATTTATCTTAAAACAAAAACAATAGAGAATTTTTGTGCCATCTTATAAAATTCCATGGATTACACTGGATGTCACGGAGAGTTATCCTGAGCTACAAGTATACACACACGCGCACACACACACAAACACGGGAATTATAATTCAAGTCTGTTTCCTGTGGCTTGAACAGGGATACTATTAAGAACATGGTGCTTGTATTAATCAGGTCACCACTATAAGGTTCTCTAGTGTTATCACTCAACAACAGCATTGTGAATTATCACTGTTAATCAGGTAATTATTACTGTTTGTACTATCTGAATTTCAATTCCCTTTTAATGTACTTATTGCCTCCCTCCCAACTGCATGCACACACATGTGTAAAACAAATATGTAAAGAAGGGAAGTCTTATGCTTTTACACTGACCAACCAGACACCTGTGAGAAGCTGGCAGGTAGGGCTCCCTCTTGTTATGTTCCACAGCAAGTGGGATTCAAAAACACATCACCTCTAATCCTGGAGGTAATCTACAGCCATCATGGCTAAGACCCTGTAATTCTCTTTGGTGGCTAAAATACAAAATTCCACAGTTCAACTGTGTGCTGTGTGAAGAATTTACCACTATTCACATTCACTGGACAAGCACAGGTTTGAGAATTATACGGGAAGGAGAAAAAACTCATCCCTGCCGATGGTGCAAAATTTTATGCATGTCTATTATGTCCTCTTTTATTTTATTTCCCTTTCTTCTAAACTGAAATTGTTCCATCCCCCTAAATAACTTTGGTTGTGCTTTTCCACCTCTAAAACAGTCTTTTTGAACTGTAACAAACAGAACAATGCCCAGTATTCCAAGTGTGGTCACACTTGTCTAAAATTGGCTTGTCTAAAATATGCTTCTGGAGGAATTGGGGATAATAGGGATAAGGAGAGTCATATTCCATAATTTACATTTGATGAACAGGGAAATTCATAATCACTCCTCAGCTTTCTGGATAAATGTAATATTTTACATTTAATCCAATTCTATTTTCTAATACTTAATCACACCATAATCCTAAATGAGTTTTGCATACTGTTGATCAACAAAATTAAAAACGGCGTAAGTAATATTTGTTCTTAAAGGTAAGTGAGCTTATTCTAACACCCTTCAAACACAATACTTAATGTTTGAATAGGGAGTAGTTCTTTTTCTACTGTAGTCTGTCCACAGTGAAGAACTTTGGCTGCCTTTGTTCCTCAACAGTATGTCAAGGATGTGGGAAGGGTGGCAGTGGGAGAGATACTGTCTTCAGTGTCTTTCCAGGATACATGATTTTGGCCTCAATGTACAAACAGCATTTCATATTTGCTAAAAAGACTGGTCTTACAACATCTGCATAACTAAGTTGTAGGTTTAAGACTTCAGGTGTTCACAGTGCAATAAAAATAAAACAGAAAAATGTTGTTTTGACACTTCATAATGACCACTGCTGCCAAAGAAGTCTTGATTACAACATAGGTATGAGACTTCTTGGAAGCTGGCCATTTTACTCACACATCCCTGAGAAACTGAAAATCTTTGCATCTATCAGCATACTTCTAACACAGATTCATCCACATCTGACAACAAGCACCTGCTTGCTTTGCGGAATGGAATGAA
Source organism: Ctenosaura bakeri (assembly GCA_948474755.1). Lineage (NCBI taxonomy): Eukaryota > Metazoa > Chordata > Lepidosauria > Squamata > Iguanidae > Ctenosaura > Ctenosaura bakeri. The sequence goes on from CAOLHI010004758.1 coordinate 31,529, forward strand.
ACTGCATTGTAATGAAGATGGGAAAAGTGGGAGAGGTTAGGACAGATACACAACCTGTTGAGTAAAACAAAACACAGATTATAAACATTCTCAAATGATGGCAGAGGTTCCAAAAGCAAAGACAGATAGTTTGTAGTGTGTTAGTAATAAGAGATCTGACTCTGCTTGTTTACATGCCACCAAGGGAAACAAATTACAACAAATAAATTCATCGCCAGCCTCTGGATCAGAAGGACAGCCACCCTTTTTTCAGCCGCCTCCCCCCACAAATAATAATAATAATACAAAAATCACAACCTTCACCCACTGAAATGATGACAGACCAACAACCAATCACAATTGTAAAAGAACAGGTGTCATCGTCAATGTCAATTTCTTTAGCAGTAATCAAAAGGAAGCAGTATTCTTTTGAACTTCATATTTTTCATGAAAGACTTACTTATATTTCCCTATACATCTAGACTCGGTACGTGATCATCTGTTGCCAAAATGAAGTGCCCCAAATTGCTGATTACCAGTATTGGCTGTTGTATTTGTCATTTTTGTCTGCAAAGCTGACTGTACAATGACTGCAAATGGAGGAAGGCACTTTTGAAGATGCTAAGCAACTGTACTATGGCTCTTAATGCTATATGTGTCCAATATGTCCAACTGATAACAGTAGAGCCTCCATAACCACATGATCAGTATACATGACTCTAGTTACCAGCACAGTCCAAAAATACGTACTTTGAATATAAACTAAAATACAAATTGAGGTAATAAACCAAAATAAAGTGAAATACAGTATAGTACATACAGTGTTACATGAGAAATGCCAGGGAATGAAAAATTCAAGCAAATGGCACCCTATTCCCTCGTCGTATCATATTGTCTTGTGTTTCCTCACTGTATACAGTACTACATGTGCTCTAACACTGCCAATCTCTTAGTAGTGCTTTCAGTTATTCTATCTCTCACCCTGTTGCTTGTCAGGGTTGATTCAGCTGATCAGCTAGGTGGGTGTCACCTTCCTACTTCACCACTCCATGTGCGTCCCTCCCACAGCTGCACGCTTGGTGGAAGAGGATAACCATCCAGATAGAATGAGCGCACTCTTTTTCTGTCAAGGGTACATGACAGTTGATCTTTGTAATCTGACCACAGTATAGTATCCTTCTGCAAAATTCTTGTGCTTGCACAGTAAAGTCTTTGTTCTTATCCAGTACAGTCCCTGGTAAAGTCCTTCTGCCTGAGCCCTTCTGTTGTTTGTAGTGGCCACAAAGTGCAAAAGTGGTGATGCTGGCAATTCTGATAAGCCTAAAAGAACCCATAATGTTCCTCCTTTAAATGAAAAGTTAAATGTTCTTGATTTAATTAGGAAAGAAAACAAAATGTGCACCGAGGTTGATAAGTTATACGGCAAGAATGCATCTTCTATCCATGAAATTATTAAGAAGGAAAAAGAAATCAGTGCTAGTTTTTCACTGGATCCCCAACCATCAACACCTTTACCTGAAACTGCTAAAGATACCTCCACAGTGCAGGAAAGGTGCTTAATTAAAATGAAGAATGCATTAAATACATGGCTGGAAGACATGAACAGAAAACGAATCTCTCATTAACATCAAAGTCTTGCACCACAAAGCTTTACGACTATATATCAGCATGGCATCCCCTAAAATGAGTGCCACCAAGCTATATACTTCAAGTAAGAGATGGCTACACAGATTACGGAACAGGTTTGGACTTCAAAACATAAAACTGAGTGGCAAGGATTCCTCTCCCAATGAAGCAGCTGCTACCACATTTCCAACCAATAAGCTGGTTCAGAACAGCTATCATCCCAACCACACGTTCAATTGCAAAGAAACTGGGCTCTTCTTGATACTGGAGAGTTCTGTAACAGATATTTTACCTCCCTTATTCTTGGAAAAGGAAGTTAAAAGGGATATAGGACTCAAATCACGATTAACGATGATGTTACATCTAAAAGATATTTAAAACCTATACGATTATAAATAAGCTTAATTCTAAGGTTCTATCCACCATCTAAGAACTAGAGAGTGTTTTTTTAAAAAAATGTTGCTTAGAAATGTGATCTGTCACTGATTTTGAGAAACATTTTTAAACCATCCTATTTGTATTTTATTTATATATTTTTAATAAATACAATCAAAAAAGAAAGAAACTGGGCTCTTCTGGGGAAAAAGGTCACTAGAATTTACCTTCATAAAACTGCAAAGGTGCCTCCAGGGCATAAAGCATAGAGGGATAGATCAAATCTGGTCCTGTGTGACATATGATAAAGCCAGGCATAGCATACAAATCCAAGAACACACATACGCTTAAAAATTAAAACAAACTTTATCTGCCCATGTTTTGGCAGCACAATAAGAAAGTATGGATGATTGCCACCTTGTTTACAGAATGGTTCCACCAATGCTTCATCTTAGAATTTAAAAAATATTTGGAGCAGGAAGGGTTGAAATATAAACTCCTATTAATAGTATACAATGCACCTGGCCATCCTGAATCTGTTTGCTATGAGAATGAAAATACTGATGTTGTCTTTTTAACTCCCAATACAACCTCACTGAATCAGCCTCATGACCAGGGTATCATTCATTTTGTCAAGGCCATGTATACCTGCTTGGTATCTGACTGCATTCTAGCAACAGCTGATGCAGACATAATGCAATGCAAAATTCTTCACTATTGCTGAAGTCATAACCTTCATCAAAGCTGCAAAGGATGAAATGAAACCTGAAACTGTAAATGCCTGCTCAACAAAACTTGCGGAGTGAGACTGTGGATGATTTTAAGGCTGTCCAGGGATCAATGGAGAAGTTAGGAGCATCACCCATGCAGCAAAGTGACTTGGAAGAGAAAGAGTTGCTAATCTGCTAGATCAGGAAGTGGAGGAACTTTACTGATGGCCATAAAGAAGTGTTATCCAACGAAGAATTGGAAGAATTTGTTAAGATGTCTTCAGAGGAAAAGGAAGAAGAAGAAACAGAAACAGAACGAGACATGTAGACCTTTTAGAGAAATTTGGCTGAGGTGTTTCAAATTGCACAGATATTAAAGGACAAAACCATGGAATACAATCCTTGGATGGAATGCAACATTAAAGTCACCTGTACGACCACTGGAGGATCAAAACCTCTGTGTAATATTTTGATGAGTCAAAAAAGAAAGAGATAATGATTTCTCATTGTAATATTCTTGCAAAAGGTTCCATCAAAAAAACCCTAGGAGGATCCCCAATCGTCAACATCATCTGCTCCTGAAATTGAGATACATCCATCAACATCAACCTGGAGCTATAATCCAGGGTCACCTTCTGATGATCCTCCTTCTAATAATGATCTCCCTTCTGATGTATTGTCAGAAGGTCAATACTAGCTTAACACTATAGCACTGAGACAGTAGCATTAGGCTACTTCTGACCTTCTGCATACGTAAACATTTTGGTTTGGGCCCACAAGTTGTTCATTTTTATGGTTTTTTCCAGTCATACACTGGATTTCAACTACAAATAATGGCTACAAAACCTTCTTTCTCTTAGTTGCTAAAGTTTTGTCAAGTTCTGTCACGTACTACCAAGTTCCAGAGTCTCCTCTTCAAGCTGCATACTCATCTCGATACTTACATTGTTCATCTTACAGAAAACAATAGCATTTGTATTATCTGCACTTTTTGCCATCCATGGTAAGTTCTGGAATGTATCCCCTGCAGTTATGGAGGACCTGCTGTAGCTAATTGGGCCTTTAAATCAAACAGACAAGCTTGAAAAGTGTTGCAGCAAAGGACTACATGTTTTTTGACATAATTGACAATGCATATAAATATATAAATATATATATATATATGTATATGTATATGTATATGTATGTATGTATATTCTTGCCTAGTTAGACCTAGGGAATTTGTACATATATCAGAGTTAAATAAAACAACATAGCAAATTTATATACTAGATAATTTGGCAAGAGCTTGAAATGATTTACTTCTTACTCCTTCTTTAAAAGATTTACCGTTTGTTCTAAACTCATGTTCAGTGGCATAAAATTTATGACCAGAATGGAGACAGTTACGTTAAATGTTCTTGAGAACTTGGCTATTCCCAGTGTGCTTTCTCTCACTCCAAATAACAAGCCACAGGGGCAGAGAGACTCCAAAGCCATTTTTGAGACCCCCTCATTTTTCCAAAAACTTAAAAAAAATAAATTTGACTCCATTACCAATTAGGGGGCATGCAAAGGCAATTCTGCATGCTGTCAGCCCCCACTATGCCATTTTAGGACCAGGAGTTGTTCGTTTATTTGTTCAGTGAACTAGAAATCATTTTTGTGTGTGTATGTGTGCGTGTAAAAAAAGCTTATCCTGGACACCAGACAATCCAGGGGCTTGAAAATGTGGCACGGTTCTCTTCCGTGCTCCCTAACGGCTGTTTGGAGGCATTTTTCATCCCCTAAAATTGTACAATATTTTGCAGTAAGAGGTAGTAGGTTGTGTGGCCTGCAAGGTCATCAAAAATGGCAATACAGACCCACAGCCCCTGATATTTGCCCCCTGCAGCAAACCACAAACTGTTTCTGCAAATCTTAATTTGCTAAGTGGCATGGAGGAGTTGTTGCTCATGGTATAATAAGGCTCACAGGGATCAGAACATCACTTCATGGCTCTTTGGGCCACAGTCTCTTCTTCCTTTATGTTAAGTTTCTTTAACAGACAAAATCTATTCTTTGAGTGACTGAAAGGTATCAGAATAATTTAACCTCATCAACTTTAGCTAGAAGATTGGGAGAACTTTTATGCCAACCACACAGCCTATTCAGATAGAATTCAGAGGGGTATCTCTCAGTTGTAGATCTGCTGACTATGTGATGGAGTGGTTCAAAGAGACCAGAGGAAGTGATATGGGAACTGACGTTCTTTGCAGTGATTTTCCCTTCTTTCAGTTGCTGTTTGACATGAGATAATCTCACTGAGAATTCAGAAGAGTAGCGATTTTTTCTTTCATTTTGTGCCATCCAAAAACACTAGTATGTTGCTATACCTTGACAAAAGTGAGTCTCATCTTTAACTTTGCACCAGGGCTTTGGATAAAATCAAAAATAGGAATCTCTCCCAGTGAGCTTTCTTGATTTTTCCTAAGGCCTCTTTCTTGCCTTTTCTTAACACCTTCCCAAAACAACACTCTAATGTTTTCCCCAAATGACACTCTACAAAGGAAGACTGGAAAGAAAAACAGCAGAACTGGAATATATCCACCTATTCTAATCCATTGACAGTGGATTGAACAGAGACAATGGTTCCTAGCATTAAGATATTATAACAATAGCTAACAGCCCAGCTTCATGAGGGCTCTTTTGCCCATTTTATCACATCTCCTTTCTGGTTTCCAGCCAGCATGCCAATAACTCCCTACACCATTCATATGGTTATCTATTCATCTTGGCTTTAGGCAGCATCTTTCCTCCCACCTTTGTCCCCCAAACAGAACTTACCATCTCATAATCAGACCCACAAGTTTTGCTTTTCTGTTTCTATTGATACACACAGCCTGCTCATTCACGGGTATAAATGTCTGTTTATGTAAAGACTTCACACTTAGTCTGTAAAGACTTCATACCATGCCTCTGATGAAGTAGATTTAATCTACAAAAACTTACGCTACCAACTTCTTTCTCTCAGATAGTCTCAAAGATGCTACAAGATCCCTTTGCACTCTTGTGCTTTGTGAGAGACCTGCTTGGCAGGTCAGAAACATCAAGAAAGACCCATGGGGCTCCTGGCTTTCAATAAAATTTGATTTTTTAAAAAAGTGGATGAGAAGACAGGTATGTTCTATAGTTTCAGAGAAATTGCAGTAGGGCTGACAGACTGAAATAATGGACAGTTGGTAAGATGTTAAAGTTTGTGGGATCCTGAATATGCCTGTTGTCAAGGGATATCAGGTAGGCATTAATATGAATATTTGTATTCTAATCTGGGTGTCAGGGGACTAATTACAATAGCATCTGTTATTCTTAGCAAAGGTGTTTTGAATCACAGGTTATTAACTACAGTTGGTCCCTTCACATTCACTAGAGCAAGGGGTGCAGGACCCTCACAACAGTGGAAAAATCAGGAATATGGGTAGTATTCAAATATATTCTAATTCTAAATAATAATATGTGGGAAGGGGGACGAAGCACAGTGGGGAGAGCAGGCACCCAGGGTCCAAACTAGGTCAGGGAAAAGACAGAGAAGGGAGGTTAGTTGGCATGGCGGCCCTGTACTTCCTCTCTCTCACCCATATACTTTCTTGGGTGTGGGAGGGCATCAGGATGAGGTTTGTACTGCTGAGAATTCAGGCTGAAAGCCATCCTTAGCTGGCCATGCAGCAGCTGGTGAAGGAGAGGGAGGCCCAGTGGTGGTTTTTAAAGGGCTGTCCAGCCACATAGGAATTGCCAAGAGGGAAAGTTCCCCGGAAAGGTGCCAGAGGTGTGGGGGGAACGGTCAGGTTTGAAGAAACTCACAAATAATCAAATCCATAAAAGTTAAACTCCAAATGTGGAGATTCAACTGCACTTTTGATAACGCTCTTATTACACAGAGACATTGTTTTCAAATGATTGGAAGTCACTTGCATATTCAACATACTCAACAAAATTCTCCAAATTTGTCAAATACAGTGGGATCAGAATTCTCACAAATAACAGTGCATATGAGGTCTCAGCTGGGATATGGCATCTCTTGACACACAGAGCAGGACTCTTTGTAACACTACACTGTATTATATTGCACTTATTAGTGGTCCTGATTCTCCTGCAAAGCTGGAGCTGAAAGCAACTTCAAAATAAAACAGATATAAGTAAAAGCACATAAAGACAAAAACATAAGTTATTTGTAAAATTAATTAAACCATCTACAGAGTAAACAAAATGTAAAACATACTCATTAGAAGAAAAAAATAATTTATTAAAAATTAAAGTATAGCATACTACTAATGCTACTAATAAAAGTACAGTCAGTTTGTAAAATCTTGTTGAAATAAATAAGTAAACATCTTCACTTGCCGACTTAAGGAGAAGGAGAAAGCCAGTCTAGCCTCCCTAGGAAGGGAGTTTCAGAGTCTCCAAGCAGCTACCAAAGTGTCCCTTTTGCATATTCCCACCAGAGTGAAGACAGCAGAGTGCAGAAAAGTCTGCCCTAGAGATTTCATAAAGAGAGTGTGGACCCAAAATGTTTGGACCTTTATAGGTCAAACTCAGCACTTTGAAGTGTGCTTGAAAACAGAATGGCAGCCAGTAGACCTGCTGTAATAAGGGAATTGTGTGCTGACTATAACTAGCCTCATTTAACAATCTGGCTGCTGTTCTTTGAATTATCCAAATATATCTGAAAATTGCTTCCTCTTGCAACCATTGTGAGCTTTTATGCATTTTTACCTCTAACCTTCAGTGTGGGTATCTTTAGTAGCTAGACTTGTGATCTAATTTAGTTCTTTAAACTGCAGATATTTAGAAACATATTCAGATGATATTCTAGTGTTATTTGTTTTTCTATATTTAATTCAACCAACAGCCTGTATGTTAAATATTCTCCCGTGCATTCCCTGATGCCTCAGACATTCAGCTTGCCAAAGAACTAAAGTCTAGTGCTTAAAAAAGAATCAGTAGATCCCCACTGCATATTTCTTGACTGAATGCACTCTTGAAAGATAAACCTAGAAAGATTAAATTAGGGAGATTTCAGTTCCTAGTTAGACACACTGTGACCTTTACTTTCCTCCACACAATCTGTTATTGTGGTGATACATTTCTGCAATTCCTATCCTCCCCCTTCCCCCAAGCTGCATGAGGAATTGCTGGACTCCATGTGCTAGTCCTAGCTTCTGCTACTAAAGAGACAGCTGAGTTTGGGTTTCTCTAATTTCTTGCCTCCCAAGTTATATGACACAGGTATTAAGAGAGCTCACAAGAGCAGCAGGGTGAGGGGGGGGAAACAGATTACATGTCTTCCATTCCACTAATAGTCCAAGGTAAACCAGAAAAATTGAGGAAGATGTCAGATTTCTAATTCAGCAAAATGCAAAGACAGGAAAATAGAGAGAAAAATATACACAGAGAAAGAGAATCAGCTTTTGCAGACAATAAATCCTTCCATAATTTAGAACTAAATTTTTTAATTTTGCAAAAAGGAAGAAAGAAAGGAGAAAAATGAAGATCAAAATCATAACAAACTCAAAAGTATGTACAAAATGCAAAAGTAAAACAAGGCTAAGATCAAATGAATGGAAGGTACTATCAAAATGATAAAAATTAGTTTTCATCGAAGTAGCATCATGCCATTCATTGAAGAGCAAAAGAATCTAACACTGGGACATCTGAGACTATCAAACCCACTTAAGAAAAATTCAGATTTGTCACCAGTTCATACAGTATTCTTGTTTCCCAGTCTCTACCCGATGGAGTCTAACCCAATTGCAGGCTAGACTTTCTGACATCAGCACTGCACAATGCTGATGCCTGATACTCGCCTGACACCCGCTTTGCCATGCCTGACCCTCAATGCACATGCATTATGACCCATGCCCCCAATTTCTTCCATGTACTGCTCCTATAGTTTACTGAAATCTTTCTCATTGCTTTTGCTCCTCTTCCATCTAAACACCCTACCTTCTGTTTATCTACTGTTTGTTTAATCTCTGGTCTATATACCTGGGATGACTATGGATTTAGCACTCTCAAATACCAGACACAGGTGGCAAACTGGATCAACCATTTCACCATTAACTTAAACTAAATGTGGGGCAGGGGTGGAAAGTTTGAGCAAATCAGGTTTCCTTTTGTCCAGATAACAATTTTATACATTGTTTTAGGTAGAACAGCAGTAGAGGTAGTGATTCCTAGTGGGAACTGTGATTAAAAAGACCAGCTTATGCCAGTGGAACAGTTTGTAGGTTATAACAAGCCAGAGAACTGCAGGAACCCTGGTCTACTGAATAGGAACAGGGTGCTAGTGTGTGCTGCTTGATCACTCTTAACACTAAATACACCATAGTCTTTCTGCATTATTTGCTTATAGTATTGTTCAAACATTGGTGCAGTTGCTGCTTTGGCTTATTTTCCTCCTCAACAAGCCAGAGACAGAAAGCACAGAACAAATCATGGATACCTTTCTGACTTCTGAGGCAGGGGGAACTAGTCAATTGGACATGAGGAAAAATAATGAATAAGGTTCAGCAGTTGGTTTAGTTCTTACCAGTGCAAACAGGACCAATCAAGTCATGTGCTTGAACACACTGGTTGCGCTAAATAACCTACAGCTCCCACAGTTCCCTGGCTTGTCATGCCATGTGCATCAGGATGGCAGATATTTAGCCCCAAATCATTACTGATCGTAAGTAAAGACCCAGTCACGTGCAAAACATAGCTTATACTAATTAGTCCCATGCAGAATAGGCATCACCAACTCTACCACATACCTTAAGCAATGTATGATGTTGTCATCTGGACAGAAGGAAGCCTGATTTGCTCAAGCATTCCACATTAGTTTAAATTAATAGTGCGAATGGTGTCAAATAGTGAGTCAACATTAATACAGATCCCAATGAGTCTACTCTAGTTGGGACTACCAATAGGATTCAGGCCAATATCTGTTGTTTATTCCTTTAATGGCTTCTTAATTTGTGACTACTCATGCTAGAAAATTCAGAGTTATTTATAAACAGAAAATAGTCATTATGAAAACACATTAAACTCATTGTATTGCATATCAATAAACAGAGCCAATATTTACCAGCACTTCCCAAATAAAAGGGAATGTATGCTCAAAAATGCTGATGATACCCAGATGTTCACACACATTTCTAAGAAAAAATGCAACATCTGGACCATCACTGAATCTGCAATGACCAATAAAACAAAGCAGAAACCTCAAATCCTGAACAGAACATTTTAGTTTAATAAGTGCAAAGTTCCATTAAATCCAGTGAGACCCAGCCGCATTAATACTATAAAGGAGCTCTGTTTAATCTGCATCCAGATTTTTAAATCTAGCACCAGGATAAAGGATAAAGCCTAATTTCCTGAGGAGGTTCTGCACTGCTTAAGAGAACCACAATACAAAATATATTTGGGCAAGCTCTAACTATTCCTTCTCTGGCCATCCAGTCTTTCCCCTCAAACCACTACTTTTCTGCAACTTGTTCCATTTCCCCCAAAACTCTCCTGTCCGTACCACATCTACAAAGCATAACAAAATTACTCTGTTATTACAGTTAGGATTGCAATGTTATGAATGGTTTTCCCATTAAAACTGAAAGAAACAGACACAAAATAAAAGTACACAAGGATATTACAGATCTAACAGAAGGCAACAATAGTTATTACATGTGTATTGTGGGCTGCAGGAGCCATTGTCCAGCCATTTCCTATTCTTTCTGGAAGAACTATCACACTGCAAGATGGACTAGAAGGGTGGGCGGGAGGTGGATTAAAAAAACAATAATAGCAAATACCAATCTCTTCTTCTTCCCCACTTATGATAAATTCTTTTTCTCTTATTTGTGTTCTGCAGTAGAAGAGACTTGAGCCAGCCTTACTGTAGACATTAGAAACTTGAAGCTAAGATGGAAGCCTGTAGGATTACATAGCACAAGTGCCTTGGGGCTCCCAATATTACTTTTTGGAATCAATTGTCCAAATAGGGACATAAGGCTGTCATGCTGGATCAAACCAAAGACCAATCTAGTCCAGTATTCTGTAGACACAGTGGTCAACTGCAAGTAGCACATGACTGAAATAACAACCTCTTCGAACAGAACATCTGCTCCAATACAAATCTCTGCTATCATCAATTATTTATTCCTACTTTCTGCTTCTTGTATCAGGTTTCAAACTGTAAGATGACTTCTTCATTTGTCCTTAACTTGGCTCAAGAGTCTTCAGTAGGAGATTTTATCAAAATCCTTTTGGAAGTCCAAATAAGTAATGTCTCCTGCATCACTCCTGCCCTACATATGTATTAACACCCTCAAAGAACTCAAAAAGTATCAGTGAAACATGACTTACATTTGCAGGACTTCATCCTGGATTGTTTTTAAAAACTGGTTTTTTATTTGCTATTCCTTGGTCCTCTAGTAGGGAGACTGATCTTAGATACATACTATGTATATTAGTTAGAAGACTGGAATTTTTACATTTGAGTTCTGTAAGGCCTCAGGTACATATCATCTGGAGATGATGATTTGTTTGTTTACAATTTGTTGTTAGGTCTAGAATTTCTTCCCTTATCACTACTACTGTATTTGCTTCAGCTTCTCATTCTCCCTTGCTGGAAATGTCCGTTCAAGCACAGATATCTGCCCTGTGTCTTCAGTAGTGAAGGCAGGTGAAAATAATTGATTTTGCTTTTCTTCAATTTTGTTTTAATTTTTAGGACCTCTTTAGTTTTGCTGTCATCTGGCATTGGTCTCCTGGCTCCTGTTGCATTCAAAAAAATCTTTATTGTTGATCTTCATGCTATTAATGCATTGTTGCTGTTGTGTGCCTTCAAGTCATTTCCAACTTACGGCAACTCTAAAGTGAACCTGTCACACGGTTTTCTAGGGCTAAGAGTGTGTGATGCACCCAACATCACTCAGTGGGTTTCCATAGCCAAGTGGGTAATCAAACTCTGGTCTCCAGGGTTGTAATCCAATGCTCAAACCACTACAGAATGCTGGGTCTCTATTGATGCATATCATTCTCAAAATGCTTTTCTGTATCTCTTTTATGCAAGTTTGTGCTACTTTTGTTAGCCTCATTAGGGCAAGAGTTCCAGTTTCTGAAGGAAGCCCTTTTTTTTGCCTCTAATGACTTTCTTCACACTGTTTGCTAACCATACAGGTGAGCTCTTGAACTATGAACCATCTTTGTTGTCTTCTGGGATATATTCTACCTGTGACTCTTTTACTATATACAGCACTTCCAAATTACAACCTAGACAGCCTATCTAGAAGAATGCTTCAAGCCAGTGAGAAGTCCAGGTTAATAAACAAGATATCATTTCCTCAGTCCTTCCTAAACTAGGTTATCCATTGATATGCCTACACCAGTTTCTCTGTTAAAACAACATTTGAAACTAGATTATACCAGATCACAATTACAGTTTTATTCAAGTGTGATTGAGGGCCATTCACACCACAAAATTACAGCACTATGATTCTGCTTTACCTGCCATGCTTCCATCCCATGGAGTCCTGAAGTCTGTAGTTTGGGGAGGCACTAGAGTGCTATGGCTGTGAATTTTAAACGCCCCCAAGCTACAAATCCCAGGACTTCATTTGATGTTGCCATAGTAGTTGAAGTGTACAACAGTGCCAAAATATGTATTATAGCCCTGGAGCTGAGGTTTATTCAGCATACTAGTGTCCAGTTACAAATTAAGGAAACAGGGATTCAATCTGAGTCAGGGAACCACTAAGTGGTATTAAGACACTGTGTTCTTCTCTTAACTGTCAGGATGTAGTAGCCTTCTTTGTCTTCTGGGGAAGTCCATGAATTTCCATAATGAAGCTCTGCACTGACCCAGACATCCAGACTGCTCTGTATCAGCAGTTGAAAGCTTAAAGACTGCAAGTTGTTATCAATATGAAAGTTTGGTGTAACTATCTGAATCCCCCAGCTAGAATGGCCACAGTGACTAAGAGATTCTTGCTGGGAAATTCTGCACTTTGTAGCCCCCAAAAGTTAACTCTTCCAAGCTTTGATCAACATTAGCCTTCCAGTCTACCAGATTAATCCAGATTAATCCAGACTGATTTACATATGCAGCTGTATAAACTCAACAACTTGCGTACCTTAAATTGTTACCACAATCTGTCAAGGACAATGGAAAGAGTGGTTATTTTTAATGGGGGAAAAATGCTCCATTGTAAAGACTACAACAGAAAGCTGTATTCTAATGCATTACAATCCTGGCCTAAATAATAAAAACTAGTATACTTTAAAGCAGAGCTTTCCAGACTTTTCATGTTGGTGACACACTTTTTTGACATGCAACATTTTGCAACACAGTAATTCAGTTTTACTAGCAAACAGGAGGTACTCAGAGGTGTATCTAGGGTGGGGAAAGGCAGCCTCCCCACTTGATCCTTGCCCGCTGCTGTTGTTCTTGCCAGGGAAAGGCCCCAGCGAGAGCAGCGGCAGGGGGAAAGGCCGCCCCCTCTATCCGATCCTTCCCCACTGCTGTTGTTCTTGTCAGGGAAAGGCCCCAGTGAGAGTGGTGGCAGTAGGCCAGGCTTGGGCGTGGTCTTTCTCAGGGAGGAGACACACCTGAACACTTCAGATGACACACCGTTTGGAAAGCTCTGATGTAAAGAGTGACATGTACAAAAGAATCCTCAGCAAAAGAAAATAAACCATGTAGATAGATAGATAGACATAAATTATAGAGCATACCATTCTAAGCCCTCAACTGGTATTAAGTTCAATTGCCATCTACAAGCCTTACTATAAAGAAGGTGAACTAAACCCACAACTAATGAGTTAACTGAGAAGCTACTGAATGTAAATAACCCAGCATTACATAGAACCATTAAAATAACAAAATACGAAAAAAAAATCTCAGTAAGAAAGTCAGTGGCTTGGCAGCAGCTTTTCCAAAAACAATTTTTAACAAAAGTCCTATCTACACTTTATATATTCCTAGGCTTCTTGTTTGTGTTACCTTTACCAATTAATTCTGTATAATTATAATTATTTAATATGTTTCTGGAGTTCAACAGATAAAAATCCTTTAATTCATTTCTATGACTTAACAGTTCCCAGCGGCCACAGATCACAGAATAATAATTGTATTAATTCTTCTGCAGATAACACACTTACAAGAAATACATGATCTTTTTAATATTCATATAATCTCTATAAATTAGAGGAGTTAGCAGCAATAGATGCCAGTTACTCCTGCAGCAGACCATAATTTTTTAAATTTCTAAAACAGGGTGCAGTATCCCCATATATCCTAGTGCCAAGGTTTAAAATGTTTTCGGACTTAAGCTAAAACATGTATAAGATGAGTCACTGTGGCAGTAGAAATAAGAGCTTATTTACAAGTGGGAGAAACATACTCACACTTCATTGGCAGTAATTCATGGAACTTCCGCTCCAATAAACATCATTTTTTAAAAATAATTCTGGAATACATGTCTGTTTTCCCTGATGTTTTTACACACAGATCCAGGATGACATTACAAAACAGATTTTATGGTTACAATTTTTGTTTTCAAAACTTGTTTGAAAATTTCCAAACCTGTCATTCTGCCTTTTTAACAATGTGGTTTACAATCAAATAAATGTGAGCTGAAGAACTGAGTCATTTTTTTTTTGCAAGATAATGTAAGAGGAACAGGTTTTGATAACCAAAAATAAACGTAGTGTCTTCATTTTTACATTAGTACATCATTAATTCCTTCCCTGTTTTTTTTCAAACTTTCTCATCTAGCTCTAAAGGACAAAATATACAGGTCGCAGTTGAGAAAACTCTTTTGAGGCCTGGTGAGTAGACTGGACTTGGAGGATTGTCAGATTTAGTATCCATTCCATTGATGTCCCTGACTGAGTACACATCTTTACATTTTTTCAACATAAGTACATAGCTGCCAATCATAGGTATGGGAAAACTCAGTGTGGTATGCAAAAATGATGGGAGAAGGAAAAAAAGAAATCATGTGGGAAAATGTACAACATTCTCAGTTCCACGGAAGGAACTCAAAATAAAAAATTTACTAGAATGCATGCCATATACAAAAGTAAAGTGCCACTGCTAGAAATATCTTCACGCCCCTAATGGTGAAGGATAAGAAGGACTGACTTCACGCAGAAGGACCCATGGAACATTTTCACATCATACAGAAGCCTTCTCTGACTCTTTGCATGCTCCTTGCACTGTAAAGATGACCACTGTGTTTGTTTAATGTCAAATATAGCTTAATATGGCCATTATGAACAATCATGTTGCATTATTGCTGTGATCCACAGAATTTTCAAGCTCCCAAATATTTTAAAAAGCATTTTAAGGATGGGGAAGAGAAACAACTTAAATTTCCACTGAGGTTCGTTGGCCTAGTCTAGGTATGGAAGCAGAAATGACTTATCAATTATAGTTATTAAGAAAAGAAGCCAAAAGTAAACCCCACCAAAAAAAAAGAAAAAGAGTGGGCTTTAACAAACATGTTCAACAAATGGAACACACAATCAAAAGATAAATCTGGAGACTATATTATATGAATTACTACCACAAAGCATGGAGATTTTATAATATTAATACCACAGCTTGGCTTGAAGTTAGCAATGTTAAGCACTCAGAAGAAAAACAATGGGTCAAGCTAAGTATCAGTTTTACACAGAGCAAACTCACTGAATTTAATGATATGGTAACAAACTTAAGTCTTATTGGATGTCAACTGGTCTGCTCTAGGAGGGTCTAAAACTGGGTTTAGGTGAATATAGCTAGCTGAAGTTTAAATTTGTTTGGAAACTACTCAAAACGGTTGGATTTGCTTCAAAACTGAGTCATATAGGATTAAAATAGATTGATGAAACTTTTATTTTTAATAAGCGAGCCAATCCTCACAGTGAGCAATTTTCTATGAATAGAAATTTCTCACAATCAACTTCTTAAAAACTGACTTTTAATTTACTGCTTGCCATATGGATCCTACAACCACACAAATCCCAGAGTGAACAAGGAATCAACTACGAGTCCAGAGTTAAGAAAGCAAATTTGAGAAAATATTTAACAATACTTTTAAGTTTTAAGCATTCCAATCCATTAAAAACAATGCTATATTATAACTCTAAAAATTGATCACCAATATTAACATTTTAACTTGAAATAGATAAATTAGTTCTCGAGTGTAGTTATATTCCTCATAAATGTGTTTCTTCACATTATAAAACCAGAGAAAGCCAAGTGAATACCATTTAGCTTTCTGCTATAAGTAACAGAATTCTGGAAAAACTAAAGTAGAATGCACACAATACTATATGATATTATACTTTAAAATACAATATGGTATTTGAGACAGGACAATAGCCTTTAATTTATTTATTTTAAAATCATGGGATATTCACAGGTTCTGCAAGATTTCACATCACAGGATTTACAACCTACTGTTTGCTGCAATTACCTTGGTTTCACTACAGTTGGGCAGTGAATAACCATGGCTCTTTCTAAAATTATAGATGTTATTAAGTTATGAAATGACCAAGTTATGAAATGACCATCTGTGTATTTTAAAATACCAATTTTAAAATGGAAACAGAGCATTTCAAATACATTTTGAAATAGAGCCTTTCAAATGCCAACACCGTCTTTTTCCTTCAGAAGAATCCTAGCCTCCTATCAATAAAATTACAACACTTGAAAATGATCCCAGATACCCTTTGCCTTTTGTGCAAAATTATTTAAAAGGCACAAACCGCACTGGCCTGTTAGGAAAACAAACAATCTCTGATCTCCATTTCGGCACTGATGGTTGATTTGCTACAATGATCACTGACCCTTGCCATGCAAATTTGCCATGGTTTGCTTCTCTAGTGTAATCAGCTACCAAGTTAGGAGTGACTAACTTTTTTTTGGCAGTGAACTTGGAATCTAAATTCTAAAACTTGCAAGTAATCTTTGTACAACTAACATTTCCGTCCCTGACACAAACCACTAGGCAGCATTCTACTACCTTTTGAATGCAGAGTATGTCAGTGATCTTGAGACCTTCTCTTGGCAAACAGCTTGCATTGATGATATAAGTTTTCAATCTTTACTGTATTAGTTAAACAGAAAGATCAAGACCCTATACACGTTTAGCACAGTGCAGGTGAATGTCAATGTAGTTGTACAACTGATTCTACAATGGGCTCTGCAGTCTGTGATTGTACAGCATGTGATTAGCTGCTCAGCGACCAAGTCAAGAATGAGGGAGCCCTATGCATGTGCTTGCAACACAAGTGACTGCACAAGGAATAATACCAACCCAAACTATTGGAAAGTGCAACTACGCAGATAATTGTTTTTATGCTAGTGTAGTGTCTACCAAGGATTCCAGCCAAAGTCTTTATTCTTTATACCTTGTGCATCTTAGTGAGAGAACTTTGTATAAGTAATATACGTGACAACTTAGAAACAGAGGGGAAAAGCCTTTTTGAGGAAGAAATCTCCTGTAAGATAACTGGATAAAGTTGAGTATAACGGATTTCAGGAAAGCTATTTCTTCCACATGTGTTCTCAATCAAAATGCACTTGAAGCAATAGTTAATTTTATGAATGTCTGCCTAAGTGTGTAAGCTTTTTTAAACAATTAAAAAAATTATTAAAATGAACTATGCCTCTGATTACATGCAGGAGGCAGAGATCTATCTCCAGAAGAAGGGTAGTGACATAAATTATTTATTACTAGATAACAGCCATGTATTTCAGTCTCTGTTGGTATTAGGGCTATCCCAGCTTGTCTCAGGCGGGACATTCGTAAGTCAATGAAACACTTTTGTGGTATTTTAATCTTTAGCATACCATATACAATGATATTGAAGCGCCTCTGCCTACCAAAAGAGTTTGTGCATGAGAAAAATCAGCAATAATTAATTCTTTTTCTCTCACAGATATCTTACCATATAAGATATCTGAAGTATAATCTGAAATTCTGATAGTTCCAGTCAAGAAGTTGTAAGATTTGTGATGAAATAGATACACTTTTCCCCTCACCTTAAATATATGCTTGCAGTGGGGATGAATAAGCACAATTAATAATTGCTTAGGTTGGTTATGTCAGTGGAGTGCCAAGTTCTCATGTGGCATATAGGAATATGTGGTACTGATAGCCAGGCTGATGGCAGTGTCCTGGAATACTTACACAACTGGATAAAATCAGACTCTCCGATAACTTAGGTGGCATTTAGAGTATGCCAACCTAAAATGATAATTATGTGTCTCATGGAATTCTAAGACAAGTAATGTCTACAGTCAGATGACTGCTGTAACTATTATGTTTGAACAGTTCTTATCACTGTTTGTTAAACAGTCTAGTTAAGCCTATTCTTTCAGACCTCTAGAACAAGTATGCATGCTCACAATACCTGGAGGCTCAGGTCCTCCACTAATGAACACGGTTTAAAAATTAGTTTTGGACAGTGAAAAGAGGAGGACTGTGGATACACCAGCAAAGTATGGAGAATAGGGGCTAACAATTGTTTGAATATTGGTTCTTTATGGCCCAACGGCTATGGACACAGAAAGAGAGAAGGTTCTGCATATAGAATGTAAGACCATTGGTCTCCTCACTGAATTAAGAAAGGCTCATTCAAAATATTAGCTTGGTGATTTGAGGAGAAAAATACCATTTTTCCCTGTGGTGAATGCTACAATTTGCTTGCTGTTAAAATGGCACCTGTAACGGTTTCATCTGTGTTTTCTTTACCATTACCTCCAAACTTGACTGAAACATATGAACTTAGGGGAAGGATGAAATTTATTTTATTTTACTTTTTTTTCCAATTTTTTCATCTTTCAACTCTGATTTTTTAGAAAATGACGTATTTTAAATTTTTGTGCTAGAAAGCAGCTTAATATGTGAATATTAAGACAAAGTGGGTTTATGTGCTGCTACACTCCTGACAAACACACCGAAGTTATATCTTCACTATTTGATTCACTTGTGATTGAAGTCTCCTTATGAAGCAACTGGCTGTGTCACAGAGGGCTTGTGATAGTTGTATGGATGGTGCAGTGAAAACCTCTTCTTCTAGTGAAACTTTATTGTTGCAGTGTTCCTTCAAGGTGATATTGACTTCTGGAAGCTTTATAATAGAGTTTTCTTAACAAGATTTTGTTAGAGGAGATTTGTTCTTGCCTCCCTCTAAGGCTGAGAGGGTGTGACATGGCCAAGGTTACTTGCCCAGTGGCCACTATTCAAAGCAGAGTTTGGAAAACTTTATTTATTTATTTATTTGACTTGAAGAAATTTCTTTGGTTGAACAGCAACTCCAGTTTATCATTAAAAATAATTATTGGAAAAATTTGTACTTTCTGTTTAATGCAGAGCTTGGAAAATTTAACTGCAATTCAGAAAAGGCTGTGTTTCTTCCTATTACACAAAATCCTTCTACTCCTTGAAAGCATCTTGCAAACCATTATTTAAAAGGTGGTGGGAGATTAAATAAACACACTTCCCTTTTAAACATTATTCCTACTTCTCTCCATTTTATAATTTTAGAGGGTTCTAAACATAAAGAGCACATCCCTGAGTTTGTGATGGTGAGACAATTAAGTCATCGAAGATAATTTTTGTGCTCATCCATAAGTGAACTTAAATATTTGGAGGGAACATTTCTCAAGCCAGTTTCCTTACTGGACTAGGCAGAGAGCCCACAAAAGGAGGCAGAGACAGGCTTATTTGTGGAAACATTTTCCATAATAGTTGTCCAAAGAAAATTCTTGAAGCCAAAGGTGGGGAGGGGAAGGAAGACTCAGTCTCCCAAAACAAAAGCTAATATACAGGTTCCTGATGCTGCACCATTCTCCAGCAATCATGAGGAGTTAGAGATTGCTGTTCCATGGATAGGAAAAAAATGTGAGACAGCAGACACAGGATTGTTTTTAAGAGTGTATGAACTTCCCACCTATAACATTAAGACAGGGATTAGATCAGATCACAAACAAATACTAGATAGTCCATGTTGTCCTCCAAGGCAAGCTGTCCCAGTGGCTTTATCAGAGGGAAGATCCAGAACATGAAGCAGAGACTTAACACCTCCACTCACTGAAGCTCAAAGATTACGCCAGAATGAGAGAGTCAAGCATGGAAGAGATCTCTTGAGCAGGCTATAAGAGATCTAGTTGCTGTTTCCTGTACTTGTCATTTCTGGTAAAGCAGCTGTATTTGTTTATGCCTGACTACACTAGAAAGATTTTGGTCTGTTTGGCTCTGGCTTACAAATGAGTGATAACTAATATTAATTGATAATTGTTTTAATCAATGATACTACCTATTTAGTAATAAGGTTGAATATTATAAAAAACAATGATGATATTAAGTAAATTAATTATTTAGTTGTTTTTACTGTAATCATGTATTTATATGTGTTCTTGCTTTTTCATTGCTTTTCTGGTGCTGCGAGCTGGTTTCAAAAAACTGTGCAGAAGAAAAGGGTATAAATTGAAGTGGTGATGATTATAATGACCATCACAGCATAGCAAAGATGTTCACTCATAATAATAATAAAAAAATATTTTCAAGTTGGAAGAAAGATACTCTGTACCTTTCTTTTTGTCTATGCATGTAGATGAAGTACACATACTTATACTGAAAGCTACAGCTGAGTAGATACACTGCAAAACCAGAACATTCTTACTGCTAGATGGTGCCAATTTTATTATGGAGCCAGATTACTCATAAAGTGGTTAACAACTTGGATACAAAGGTTAGCATAAGTGGAAAGGCAGTTCTGCTCACGCAAAGAAAGAAGGGTTTCAACAATTCTACAGATTCCCCCCCCCCACCTGCAGCCCTCAGTGAAATATCTTATACCATTCTTGAGGACCCCCAAACCCTCAAAATTGACTTTGGAAACAATGTTTCCATTAAGTTAATATTTCTTCTATTCAAGACTTAGTTCAGGAAGCATTTTTTCTTAATTAGAATTTGCCTTACATGGCCATCAGCAGATTTTTTTTTCTTACCTGGCACTTGTGATTCACCTTAGGCAACAGTTTTTGCAATTGAATAAACACATAGCAAACAGGTTGATGTAAGCTAGTACTTGCTCCAAACAGACAAAAATGCAAACCTTATCACTGAAGCAGGAGAGTATTAAAAGGTAGCGTATAAAATGTTCAGAGTGACTATGTTACATATAGTATTAAAGTAGCTTTAATTTTATAAAGAGGTGTTGGACTAAAATGATCCAGTTTCAAGGCATAGTAAGTATAATCATGTATCTAACTAGAAAATTAGGTGTTGGTTAGACTCTTCATTGCAAAATTTGCTAGAGATATTTCTTAACAGCTAGTCAAGTTAGGCCACATTCTATATAATGTGTATGATGAAATATGACTGAAAAATTCAGATTATGATAATACAATTATTGGTAACTAGGGCTGCTAACTATGCTGAACTTTTTGCCTTAGTGATGAATTCTAATAAATGAAGGTGTAAGGCCCTGCTTTGGGAGTCCCTGATATTAGTATAGTTTGGATGGGCCCCATACCTAATTGGCCTGAGAGGTGACGGAGACGTCAAACAGAGTGAGGGAAAGAATATGACTGTAAATGTGAGAAGGACAGGTCAACTTGAAACTTTCTCCAGGTACGATTGAGTCATTTGTGGATAATAGGCTTATACAGAAGCTGGAATTTTCCAGGGAATCCAACTGTGAGGAGCCTCTCAGATATCCATCCCTTATATACCTGGATTCTTTCTTCTTTCCTCACAGCACCCACAACAGACAGCTATTACAACACTCATCATGTCTTTGTCAATCAAAGCACTAAGCCCATCAACAGGTGAAAGACTCATTGTCCACAACAGGCTCCCTTTGTTTTGCATCTGGAATCTTCACAGCTACAAGCCATTTTCCGGGTACAAATACTCCTGATTTCGGGATGTGCAGTGCAGTCTCTCGAAGGTCTACCCGTCACTCTGTCCATCTGGCTCCTGAATGAGAACTGTCCTTAGGTCCTGCCTAAGCCTAAATACATTTCTGCTCTTCACTACTCTTCTGGACTGGTAATTAAAAATCCCCCAAACCCCTCAGCCTCTCTATAATTTTTCCTCTCTTTGTCTTTCAGTTAGCTCTTGTGTGAATGTGTGATTGTGTGTATCTTGTGTGTATGCATAAGTGAATTCCCCTCAATAAAACACATTTTTAGCTTACTTCTGAATCTCTGGCAGGTTCTTTTCCTGCGTGTGCCCGTAAACACTGGTAGGAAAGATCTCGTTAAGTTGCCCCCTTCTCGCAGCCGCTTGATTTTGAGATAATTAATTCCCCACTTTTTCAAGGAGGTATTTGGCATTGCAGGGTGGCCCTTGTGGCACCTACATTTTGGGGTAACAAAGGTATGCTGGTATGCAAATAAATGTTATTTACTGATTTGAATGTAAATCCCACCCTGAACCAGGCCATACACAGCTTGAAGCAGCTGGACAACAACAACTGTAAACAGTAACCAACATGCTATGAGAAGCAGACAACTGCTGAGGCAGTCCAGCATATTCTGATTTTACTCTAAAAGAAGAAAGTTCTGAAAAGCAAGAGTACTGGTAAAAAGAAACTGGAAGGGAAAATAAAGAGGGTCAAATATCTCCATAAACATGTGAGTTATCTAAAACCACAACAATAGATGTTCAGCTAGAATATATACAGCACATTAAAGGTACAACTGTCCAAAAGCTTGACATAAGGAAGGAAGCTATGAAAGACAAGAAGGCTTCCTTCAGAAAATTACCCTTGTGTAGCAGGCAAGGCAGGTAAATAAAAAAATGGTCATGAAAGGGAGGGGAGTCAACAGTCATAACAGAAAAAGAAATTTGGCCTTTGGACTCCTGCATCATTGGCTGGCATGCAAAGAATAACCTAAGAGTGCACAGATTGCTCTTCCATGCCATTCAGAGAGTAATGAGGTACACAAACATGAACACAAAAATCGAGCAAACGGTAAGATTTTTTTTAAAAAAAAAATGGATTTGAGCAGCAGATTGATAAAATACCAAGAAATTCAGAAGAAATCTTTAAAAACAGATCTGAAGCAGGAAATTTGCTAGTTATAGATTGTATTAAAGAAGAATAAAGTGATTAAAGAAAAGCAGAGTGAATTCTTTGCTCTGTTTTCACTGTGAAGGATGTAGGGCAAATACCTGTGCCTGCATTGCTTTCTAAGAAGAGAGTCTGAAGCACTAGATGGCTTTGGTCCAGACTATCTGAAATACTTTATCTCTCTACATGAACCTTCCAGAGCCTTAATACCTAAAAAAAGAAGGGCTTTCTCTTGGTCCTGCCACCAACATAGGCCCATTTAGCAAGGACACGGGGGAGAGCTGCTCCCACTCTCTGGATTTTCCATCCACCAGAAGCTAGGCTGGCTCTCTCCCTTCTTTCCTTTGGCTGGCTTGCAATGGCGCTTTTGTTCAAGCAGTGTTTTCATTATTTGTATGGAGTAATTATTTGTATGGAGGCTTCTTATGGGTGAGTGTGCTTTAGTTTTAGCTTTGTATGTTTTTAATGATTTCATACTGTTTTAATCTATCCATTTAATGTGAGCATTTTAATTGTGTTTTTTAAAAATTTTATTGTGTTTTGCCAGTTCTTTTTGTGAATCACCTTGGGTCCTATTCCAGGAGAAAGGCAGTGCATAAATGAAATAAATAAATAAAATGAAAAACTGAGGCAAAAACTGGTGTCAAGAAATCACTGAGAGGCGGGGAACCTGTGACAGCTGTACCACTCCAGAGTTAATCGAGCTGCCATCATAAAGTAAAGGCCAGATGGGATGCTATCTTCCACCAACCTGTTTAAAGCCACAGATTCTTCATTAATATTTTAGACTTGATTGTTAAATTAAAAACTGATAAAACTCATCTGGATGGTATCCACCTGTGTGTTGTTTAAGAACTCAAATGTGAAATTCCAGATGTTTTAACCAAAATCTGTAACTTCTTAAGGCCTGGGAGACAAAGTAGCAGATTTTTTTTTAAAGAGGTCTTCAAAACAGTACACCCTTAAGCCTCATGTATGTTCTGCATAAATTAATGGAAAGCACTTTTAATAATAAAATGCTCACACTTATAGAATGAAGGCGGGAATTGTGTGGCCTGCACAATTCCCCCAGTATGGCCCTTAGCTTCTTACCTTATTCCCCAAACTGCAAAAAGCTGACCTTCAAAAACTCTCTGCTCTTGACAGAGGTCTAAAATGATTGCTTGCAATCTGTACCTTGTAAGCCCACTGGGAAGAGGTGGAAGAATGAGAGATGGGAGCGCACCACTAATTTTGACACCTTGGACCTGCCTACAGCTAGCATGAGCCCCCCAGCAACAGACTGCCCATGAAGAAAAGCAAGTCTCTTAAGAAAAAAAAAATCCCAATGCTGGTTTACAACATGTGGTGTACAAAAAAATCACACCCACTTTTTAAAAAGAGTATACAAACAGTATAATTATAAATGTAATATGTATGAAAAATGCTTCCAAAATACTGCTTGTCAATTAATCCCATATCACCACTTTGCATTTACATCTTAAATAAATTTATATCATTAGTATTTCTAAGGCCAAAGGTGTGGCAAGAGTAGGCTAAATCAGTAATGAAACAAGTTTAACATACAAAAGAGATATGCTGAATGTAAAATGACTACAGCACCCATTTTTATGATCAAAGACATACTGATTATCTGAAGTTGTTAAAATCTTGTTCTAGTAATTTTTAGCAAACCCTGATTTCAAGCGAACAGCTAGGGGGCAGAATTTACTAATAAGCGAACTGTTTGAAAACCTTTTAATTTCATTTTAACCTAATCCTAACGATTACATGATAATTTAATCCTTAAATACATCATTCTTAATTTATATTATTTACTGCTATACACTGATGAAAAAACAGTAATGAAATCCTAGGAAATCTTAGGAACAAACCAGAGACAAAATACCTCTACATGACTTTTTAAAAAAACTTACAAAGCTATTTCTAAAAAATTCACATAAAAAGCTATCTCAATATCTTTCATGAAATTTCAAAATAGATTTATGATTACATCCAGAGCCAAGTGACATTAGTTACCCATTAGCTGTCTTAAAAAATAATTAAGGAGTTAAATAACAGTTGAGACACAGAAGGTCCCTTCTGCCAATAAACTGATTGTTCTAAACTTAGTAAGGGTTGCTAAGGAAAATTTTTAGACTTTACCAATGCATCTAAGATTCCAGTACCATCAATTCCAACATTATAGTTTCAGCCAATCTGGTAGACTCCTGATATGCTGAACTACAACTCTTACCACCTCCAGCTGGGGATGTTGTTACCAAATGTATCTGGAGGGCACCAGGGTTAGTAAGGCAGAGTTAGGCAAACTTGAACGTTTGCTGGGAAGCCTAGTGTTTTTTGGTTTCTTTTCTGTTGTAAAGTAGTTTATTAGAAACTTACATTTTCTAGTTCTCCACTTCATTAAGAATTTCTACTAGTCCCTTCATCTTACCAGAACTCTGACTAAAACAAGATAAAGAAGGTAAAAAGAGAAAGTAGAATCCTAAAGTACTCTGGTAATTCTGAGTTCTGAGCAAGTAGTAGTACTAGTTGTCATTTGATGTAGACAGAGCAGGGAATTTGGAAAAGAAAACTGAAACACACCTTAATTTTATTGATACAAGTGTTTAACTTTTCTTTATTTAAAATATATGTGAAAAATAAGGAAAGGCCAAAGTACTTACTGTTCCAAAAGCTGTTCATATTTTCCTAATGCATCTTTTTCAGCTGCCACAGCTCTTTCTTTTTCAGTTACAGCATTATCTCTTGCTTCTCTTAAGTTTCTGGAAGTTAAAAATGTAAGAAAGTAAACATTGTTTTTACTCTCAAGGGTGTGTTCATAAGTAAATTGTGTTGCAATTCAAGATATTTGTAATTTATTGCTGTTGTGGCATAATTTTATTGTGGGTAAATTTTGATTTTCATCTTCTGTCCATTTCCCTATAGTTTTATTTAAAACTTCAGCCTATGGCCATACATGGTACAGAGGTTAATCTTCTTGCTACATTTCAAACAATGTGCTAAAGAACTCTGCTGTTGCCTTTAAGTTCTTCCTAATCACCACTTGGATTTGTGAGAGGTCAAAGAATGCTAACAAACGTTACTATCTGTTAGTTTGAGAATACTAGCAATACATTTGTCAGCCAGCGCAACTTTTCTTTTAAAAGAAAAACCACATCAGGTCAAAGACAGTGGTAAATGGGCAGGTAGAGTGTATAAGAGCTACAAAGTAAAAAGCTAAGAGACACAAGGTGCTAATACCAAGGCCAGAAAGGACAAACAATGGGGGTCAGAACAGACAAGAGTTGGTTGTGGGCTGATAATCAGGGACTTTGGGAAAGAATAAGTAAAAAGGGAACTAGTGTTCACTGGTGGAACATCTGGTTTGGGTTTAAGGTGCAACCTACCTGAAACAGTAATGGACTCTCCTTAAAATCTGAGGGCTATAGCCTGGGGATGCTCCTTGACTTAGCTCTCTCTTTAAGTAGGCAAGTGATGTTACAGTGAGAAGTATTTTTCCCCCAGCTTTCGTATTACTAATCTTTCTTAAAAACTATATCTTATTTTTTCCCAAGAACTGGGAATCAGTTTTGGCTGGTATACTAGTGCAATGTTACCTGATAAAGAGGACTTTCTCACAACCATTTGTACCCTACTTAAATCCAGGGGATGCCTTTGGAAAAAAAATCTGATAACACTGCTGCCAACGTACCAACTGGAGTGAGATTATCGGACTGTATTATGCATTTTTTGTTTGAACTGTGTTGATTGCCAGTGTTTTCTAGGCCCAATTCAAGGCACTGGTTTTAATCTTTGAATCTCTATATGGCTAGGATGTGAAGTAGACATTTGATGGTCTCTCTTCTTCCTACTCCTACATGCTCCACTTATTACCTGAGGTCCTGCTCTATTACTTGCTGATCTGACGGCCAGCAGGAAGCAACAAAAAAAAAAAGAGGACCTTCTACAATGGTACCCATCCCAACCACTGAGAATCATGAAGCTCCAGTCCTGCATGACTTGAGGCATTTGGCTAAAACATTATTGTTTAGGAGGTCTTAAGCTCAAAACATTTGCTCCTTCTTACCAACGTGTTAAGCATGTTTTATTTTTTTTTCCATCTTCACTGTTTTGTGTGTGTTTATAAGTTGCTGTTTTGGAGTGATTTAGGATTTAAATTGCTTATGAAGTCAAAATAAAATAAAGGTCAGCAGAACTAGTGAGAGAACAGCAGAACACTTGGGGTGCTGAGGGGAAGTATGCCAACACTTCCTTTCCTTTGTTAGACTTTGTGTGAGGTTTTTCTCAGCAAATGTTGCCAAGCATGTGACCAAGGAAGTCAAATGGACGAAAAATCATCTGCAAGTTTATAATTTATTGCATTTGGTCACCAATCATAGTACAGGAACTGGTGTGCTAATCAAAACAATGCATTCCCTGCCATGGAAAGCTTATTTGTAGGGCATGAGGGCAACCACTCTCTTGTTTTCCGTACCCAGAAGTATAGTGCCTTTATATATGCCAATTCCACTTACCTTTCACAAAAAGCATTAGACTTATCTGCCATGAAAAAAACTAATCATTCCTTTCACAAATGGTGTAGGCTAGGAGTCATCACCATTTTTTCTCAAATTTTTGTTAAGGTAATTTGTTTATTCACCTAATCTCCAATAAATGGGGTTGATTTCAGTCAAAAGCATACCTAATATGCATCACATTACTAGAGACAGCAAATAATTATTTTTATCTATTTATATAACACTTATATCCCACCCTGAGTTATCTAGAGATCCCTGGGAAGAGTACAGACAATAAAACAATGTTAAATAATTACGAAACAAATCAGCAATATGAAACAAAATATGGAAATCTACAAGTCCGTATGTCAAATCAGATCACAGACATCAGGTCACAAAATGCTCATCTAAAGAAGATTGTAGCTTTGTGCCAAAATGACACCAGCATTCATAATAACCAGGCTTCAAAGGGCAGGGTGCTCCATATTGGAGTGTCACTGGGCAAAGTCATCTCCAGTGTCTTCATACGTATTGCCTGTACAGGTTTAAACATTCTGTTTAAATGTTTGTAAGACGTTTATTTTGTTTAAAGGAATCCAAATGCATACGAGATATTGATACCAAGATGTCTTTCTCCATCATGGTGAAAATGAGAGTACATTTCATAAATGTTTTACAGCCCAAAGGAAAAAGTCTTCTTTCACTGATTTTTTTTTCAAGGTTCAAAAGTGAATAAAAGTGTTTGCAGCATCGTTACACTGCCTCTATTCATTCATGCCCATTCAAAGCCTCTTTTTGGAATGGTGTGAATGAAGCTCTGGTAAAATTTGCACTGTGGGACATCATAAGCCAAGGCAATACAATATAATACAGAAACAACAGCCCTCAATTATATTACTTTCCTTTTTTTTTAATGCTATCACACAAGCCAAATCTGACTGATTATTAGAGAAACACACTGTTACTAGAATGGAGGCAGAAGAAAAGGCAAAACCCTTCACATCTACTGATAAATGTGAGTAAGGGGGGACAGAATGGTGGAGTTTCACAGAAAACTTCAGTTACAGTGAAAAACCCTTTTTGTGCCAAAGTATTTGTTTTTTTGTAGATCTGGCATTTTACCATTCATATTCCATTATTTAATTTGAGGTTTAATTTTTGGTGAACTGGGTTGCTTTTCATGGCATTAAATGTAAATGTATAACATCACATCTTCACTTGTTGTATGACCATGGCAGCCAAACAGACACTTTACCTTTGAAGTTTCATTGCTTTTGTTCAGCAGAGTAAATACTGCATTAAGAACTACTATTTTTAGATCAAAAAGCTTTTCTCATTTATCTATAAGGCTTTTAGCTTGAAAACATCAGGTTAATTCTCACATTACATTTTGATGTGGATACCTCTTCACAAGGTGACTTTACTATATCAATGTCATATGGTAAATATTTCATGAAATTGCCATTTTCTCTGATGTGGCATGTTACCCTATAAAATAATAATCAGATGAAATATTTTCTGTGATAAATAAATAACTTCTCAGGCAGACTGAGAAAAAACTTACTACACAGTTTAACTCATTTGCACCTAAGCTTTGTATTCTTCCCCACCCTTCAAATACTTACTTTCCTTGCTCTCTTGCCTAAAATATTCTGATACTAACTTATCTGAACTAAGCATAAGACAATGCCACCAAGTCAAATTCATATATTGTTACATTGATTCTCTTGTGAACTTTGGTTGGTGTATGTTTGTTACATATTATTAAATTACAAAATGAGGGAAAAAATCTGAAACTAGAATAGGACAGCATGATTTGTGACATGTTAAGTAAATGCAGACCCCTCCCCAGGTGCATATAGCAGATTACTGTGGACCCGATGTAACTGTATCCCTGAGATACCAAAAACATGGAGGCTTTCAATGGCAGCCTATTGAAAGTGGCTGGTGACATGCCTGCAGCTTTACACACTGTAAAGCAGCACAGGAATAGAGACAAGGTGTTGTTATTTGGGAAGGGAGTCAAAATAAGAGGTTTGGTGGTATAAAAAGCATAATGGCCTCCCATGGAAAACTTATTTCAGTCTCTAAATTTCTAGCATTTGCTGTGTTCACATTTCTTTGGTAACTTTGCCTATCCCCATTTCTTTAGGTGCCAAATTGCATTTCTAAAAGGTTGAAATGAAGTTTCAAGTTACTGTAACACTATAAATTTGGCAACTGATGGAAAATTTCATTAGGGTCTGAAGTTTTAATGGGGGGGGCAATACCCTCACTTGGCTCCTCCCCGAGCTACATCACTGAATAAACGCCATAAGGAATTATAAATAATATGTGAAGAACTGAAAAAAGTGTTGAACTGCTGTGGCTTTCATGCTGAGTAGGAGAACAGTTCAAGACCCAGCTTTTCAAAGAACCAACCCTGCAGATGCAAAGGGAAGCTATATAGATCCACAGTAAATAACAAACAAAAACAAAAATCAACAAGCCAAAAACCAAAAACAAAACCCAAAATTCATCCTCAGGTGGCATCTTTATCTTGGGTAGACAGCTGTAGTCTTCCAGATGTTGTTGGACTGCAGTTCCTATCATTCTTCACCATTGGCTATGATGTGTAGAAACAAGAAGATATGAAGACCAAAAACATCTGGGAAGCCAATATTGCCCACCTCTCCTTTTTTTTTCAGGTACAGTCAAATGCCTTCCCCTTTGATCCTCACAATAACCTGCTTTGAGGTAGCTTAGGCTGAGGGAGTAACTGACATAAGCACTCAGTGACCTTCACAGCCAAATGAACATTTGAATCTTGGTTTCTCCAAGATTCTAATTCAATATATTAATCATTGCAACATGACAGCTCTCATCTTGCCTATATGCGGTTTCTAGTTCTGTACTTTCTGTTAAATTTGTTATTACATGTCTTCAAGCTCACATGAGACAACCCGCTTCCCCTTCTAGAGCGTTACAAAGGCAGTTAGGCCTAAGATCTACCACTGGCACCCATATCATTCTCATAATTGGAGAAGAAGGTGGGAAGTGGCCTGTACAGTCATCCTGAACACAGAACAAGAGATGCATTAGGCTGAACAAGAGGCATGGTACGACACAGTGGATGAGGCACTGGAGCTGAATGACACAGGCTAGTTCAGCTTCCTGCTTAACCTTGAAGCTCACCCAGTAACCTCAGGCAAATTACTATTTTTTAGTCTAATTTACCTGGGAGGTTTGTTATGTGCTTAAAATATGATAATTCCAATATGTCTCTGGTTCTCTTTTATGCTAACATGTTTTATTCAACTTTGGGTTCTAATGTATGAAATTTTAGCAGAGTTAACTGCTCTTTTTTCTTCATATGCTTCATTGTTTATTGTAAGTCACTTTGACTTTAATTTATAAAGAAAAGTGAGATGTGTAAAAGGTGGGCAACAACCAGGTTTGGGTGGGGCTATAGGATCCTCGAAGGCACCGAATAATGTACTAAAAGACATAAAACTAAAAAAACATAAGATTAAGAACAGAAATATAAGGGAAGAATGAATGATTCACTAAATCACCACACCCGTTTTGTTCCAATAGGGATAAAAATAAAGCATTGTTTTCAAGATTTTTATTCACAAATGTTCTTTTAAATCATAAAGACATTCAGGATTTGGCAGTAAAAAAACTATAATTTCAAGACGAGGAAAAGAATTTCTGCCAGCTGATCCCAGACCAATATTCTTAGCCATATTGCATGCAAACATTTTTACATCTGTCAAAGCTCCAGAAACAAACAGACCTGAAAGCTGTTTTATGTAACCTAATACAAATCAGTGCATGGGAAACAAAGATTTCTGTTAACCTCTGTGATGCAATTAGTATATGGCATAATTTAGTAGATTGGAGGAGGAGAAGGAGGAAGGAAATAAGATTAAATACTACACATACTCCTGCCCATATTAGTTCTTCAACTTTCAGCAGTCAATACAATATAATGTAAAATTTGAAATTTCTGCTGCAGCCAAGCAAAAGAAGTTAATTGCACAAATCAGTGTACTCTGCATTGCCATCTATCACAATTTCTATGAACTTTTCATAATCTGGGAAGTCTGTATATAACAAATAGGAATATTATCATTATACACAAAGAGTTTTATATGGAAACAGAACTAGGTTTTTAATTTATATTCCATAATTTCTGCCTTCACTCCTACCAAAAATAAAATCTATGAAAAAATAGGACTCTCAGGGCACTAAGGAGTGACAGAAACATTTTGTTTTGTAGGCATACAACACAGTGTCGTATTCTTGGGCATGTGAACTTTGAACACTGGAATAAAAGACTACAGTGACCATGAAGCATGAATTAGCAGGATTCCAATTTTGTATTTAACAAACTAAAACAATGTGACTATATAATCCAGGACTTGTACTACTCCAATAAGTTTTTTGGGTTCTACAATTTTTCTTGTACCAATGAGGGACCAGACTGACCATAATTTCTGAAAGGGTTAATATTTCAGAATAGATCCAGCCCAGAGACCAACACTGTATATCAATAAGTTGAAAAAACTTGGTCCAGAAACCCTCATAATTAATAATTTTAATTGTTTGAAAACAGCCATGCATGATTATTCATTCAGCTACACAGGACAGCTAAGCTTGAAGGCTTACAGTCCTGTCCTTACTACAACAAAATCAGTTGGTGTCACAGCAATACGGCTTGTTTCAAATTTGTTCAGATGTTGAACATAGTTAAGTTTCAAGAAAGCCTTCACAGAACTGAAATTATGATGTCATAAACTAGGATCTCAAGCTGGGTACTGAGATTAGAAAAAGGTACTTATATTTTGAGTATCTTAGTCTTAGCACGCTAGTTCATTTCAGTCTATGCTGAAGCTGCACTGTATGAGGGTACTCATACAGGCAAGGCAGGCATTCAGAACTCCAGCTACTGCAGAACACCAGCCACTATGGTGAACTCATAATGTGATGTAACAATTCAACATTTACATTCCAAATGAAATCAACTGCAGCACAGATGATACAGCAGGGATGGGGAAACAGTCCTTTGGATGAAATCTGGCTCTGGGATTCCCCAGAGAGCAACACATGCTCTCCGTTACATTATCATCTGACAGCTTTCTATGGTTTATATTGGGTTTTCCCCATTCTGAAAGGTTTACATTTGATTTGTTTCCCCCACCATCACCACCACTTTTGTTCGTCCCACTGTAATGTAGCCTCCAATTGAGTTCGGCCCTCAGACTAAAGATGGTTCCTCATCTTTGTCACAGATGCTGCCTACCACAGAAGTGCAATTTTCTCCATTTCATTAACCACAAAGTAAATTGCACATATGCAAATATTACCCCCACCTAACTGTTAAATAAATATATGCACTTCTTTAAGTTTCAGGTATGTTTCCTACTGGCTTGGACTAGTTCTCCTCCTTTTTCTTCACTTTTATTTCTCATCTAAGTCAGCTAGCAAATGGATCCAAAAGATAACTATATTATGAAACCACAGAAACCTCAAGCTACACAAATCATTTGGAGATTAAGAATACGTTAATATTTATTAGCCATCACTTTTCTAAAAAGCATATCCACGTGGCTATGCCCAAGATTAACTTTACATCATGTTCACTCAACAATAACAGATTTTTCACTTTCAGTACATTGAAATTCACTCATTAATTATAAGTGCCATGCAAAGTTGGGTTTAGATGTAGTGTTACGAGAACGAGCCACAACAATCCTCAGGCACGTCCTATTCCCCTTTCTGCCATATGGCCAGAAAAAAGAGACTTGAATATAAACCATGGCTAATCTTAATGATGGTTAATTGAAACTTAGCTGACCTTAGCTAAAAGGTGTGGTATATGAATGTTTTCGAAAAGTAAATATCCTTTTATTTGATATTATATTATATTATTAATATATTTCTATTTTATTTATTTTCAGGCTGCTGGGGCAAGTAAGGAAGACAACTTGCTTTCTTGGTCCCTGTCCATCCTGGCTGGTCATCCAGGGAGGAGACGCAATTAGACTTCAAATACCGTAGGCTTTCCACATTCACGGGTGTTAGGGACCCTCCCTAGATTCCCTTGACCTTAATAATTATAGACCAGTTTCTAACCTTCCTTTTTTGGGCAAGGTGATCAAGAAGGCAACTGCCTTCCAGCTCCAGTTGGTCTTGGATGACACATCTCTTTGACCTATTTCAAACGAGCTTCAGAGGAGGATATGGAGTTGAGACTGCTATGGTTGCCTTAGTGGATGATATCCATCTTAGCGTTGGCAGGGTGTGTGTGTCTCTGTTGGTGCTTTTAGACCCCTCGGCAGTGTTCAATACTATTGACCATGGTATCTTTCTGGAACGCCTGGCAGGGTGGAGAATCAGAGGCACTGCGTTGCAGTGGTTCCGATCTTACCTCTTAGGCAGGTTCCAGATGGTGGTGCTTAGGGATAGCTGCTTCTCAAAAAAGGAGCTGTTCTATGGCATACCACAAGGTGCCATTCTATCCCCAGTGTTTTTTTAACATCTACATGAAACCATCGGGAGAGATCATCTGGAGGCATTGGGTGAGGTGCTATCAGTACGCTGATGACACCCAAATATACTTCTCCATACCTTCAAAAACAGTTTCTGCAAAGGACAGCATACCTTCTCTGAAAGAATACTTGAAGGAGGTAATGGGCTGGATGAAGAAAAACAAACTGAAACTGAATCCAGATAAGACAGAGGTGCTTACTATTAAGAGTCCTAATCTGAGGCTGGACCAGTCCTGAATGGGGTCATACTCCCCCTGAAAGATTGAGTCTGCAGCTTGGGAGTGCTCCTGGATCCGTCTCTCCAAATGTCAACTCAGACAGTTGCAATGGTCAGGAGTGTTTATTATCAGCTTTGGCTGATACGCCAACTGCGCCCCTTCCTAGAATTGGCCAGCCTAAAGATGGTAATGCATGCACTGGTAACCTTGAAGTTGAACTTCTGCAATGCGCTTCACATTGCGCTACCTTTGTACCAGTTTGGAAACTCCAACTGGTCCAAATATGGCAGCCAGATTGATTACAGGTACAGTGCAGAGTGAACATATCACACTGATATTAAGATCACTCCACTGGTTGCCAATTAGTTTCTGGGCAAAGCACAAAGGGTTGGCTATTACCTTTAAGGCCCTACATGGTTTGAGTCCAAGTTACCTACAGAATTGCCTCCTCCCATACAATCCACCCCGTACACACAGGTCCTCTGGGGGCCATTTACTTAAACTGGTCAGGACTAGACTGGCAACGGTCACCCAGAGGACCTTCTCATTGGCCATCCCTAGATTGTGGAATATTTTGACAGCAAAATATGCTGTCCTAATTCTAAAGTACTAAAGGACCTATCTCTTCTGGTAGGGCCACCCAGTCTATTTTTAATTGTGATTTTAATTGTATTTTTAATTGTACTTTTAGCTGTACTTGTACTGTAAATTATGATATATTTTAATTATTGTATATTTGTATTTTAAATGATTTGTGTTTAATGTATTTTAACCATGGTTTGTTTTTAGTTGTATCTATGCTGTACCCATCCCTCAAGCCTTGGGGAGGGGCAGATAACAAATAAAATTTATTACTACTACTACTATTATGATTATGAATATTTTATTGAAATTGCCTGGATATTTAGATGCATTTTATAACTTAATTTTTTTTTAGACTACAGCAAATTCTTGAAAAGTAGTGAAAATTTGTGTTTCAGCATGTAAAATATACTTGGAATTAATTTTAGCTATTTTACACTCTTCTTTTAATTATGATGGTATTGTGACTCATTTTATTACCTTGTATGACACATTGTGCTATCCAATTTTAGACTGCCTCATATTCGTGGATAATTTATTGTATAATGTTTCCTTAATTAATAGTCATAGATTATAACAAGAAAGATTAACTAATTTTTTGTAAATGGTCATTTGAACTTAGATTGTTCCAGTGACTCATACTTAAGGACAAGTGCAATCTGAAGTGGCAACAGCAGTAAAAATAATAAAAAAGTGGAGAAAGAAGAAATCTGAGAACAGCTTGAGGGTCACTGCAGCTTGTTCTAATATTGCAGAAGCATTTAGTGTTATATCCAAATGAGGCTAAAGCCGATGCTCTTCTCATTTTCACTAAGTGTGATCTGCAACAAAGGGCTCCTTTTTAGGATAAATGTTTGGTGTGGGAACTGTTGCAGTGCATGAAGTTAGTATCGGAAAGAACAGGTTGCTTACCTGTTACTGTGGTTCTTTGAGTGGTCATCTGTGAACTCACACAAATGGGTTTCGCGCCTGCGCAGAAACAGCATATGGAACCTTCTAGAGCCTACCATTGGTGTTTTGGCGGTTGACCCATCCCCCATCCCCTCATGGTATATAAGCCCCCGCCTTGTATAATGGTCAGTTCCGTCGCCACACACATGGCAACAACAGAACCACCACACAGCAGGACATATGAAAGGAGGAGAGAGAGGTTGTGTGAGTTCACAGATGACCACTCAAAGAACCACAGTTACAGGTAAGCAACCTGTTCTTCTTCTTCTTCTTCGTGGTCTCTGTGACTCACACAAATGGGAGACTAGGAAACTGATCAAAACGGATGGAAGGTACATCATGCTGCTGGACAACACTCATGTCAACTTCTGGCTCCCTCCTTTCCTTCTTTTTCCCTTATCTCTCTCTCTCTCTCTTCTTTTTTTTCAGCACCAAGATGTGAGATAATAAATAACATTTATTGACAAAACAAAGAATATTGTATCATTCATCCCACAGAGGAAAACAGTACAGCTCTCCCAAAACATGCATCATTCCTAGAACGGTTGTCAACTCTATAATGATTGATAAATGTAAGAGGTTGAGACAAGGTAGCTGCTTTGCTATAAAGAGATACCCCATGCAAAAAGGCCGCAGAAGCTTCCATAGATCTTGTGGGATGAGCTCAGATAGAGTCAGGGAGTTTCTTTTTTGCCAGCTCATAAGACAACTTAATGGTGGAAACCACTCATTTCGAGAGCATTTGAGAAGATACTGGATTACCCTGTTTAGATACTGAATAACAAATAAATAATTTGGCTTTCTAATTGATGAAGTGCTTTGAACATAAAACACCAATGCCCTTCTGACATCCAAATGGTGGAGAGTTTTCTCCATGTCTGAACCTGGATTCTGCATGAAAGCTGGTAACGCTGTATCTTGGTTCAAATGGAAATATGACACCACTTTCGGCAAGAATGTTATGTCTGGTCTTAGCAATATCTTATCTTTGTGGACTCTCAAATAAGGAGGATCAACCCTGAGTGCACATAGTTCACTAGCCCTCCTTGCAGATGTTATTGCAACCAAAAAGGCAGTTTTCTATGCGAACAGTCACATGTCACAGGTTGCCATAGGCTCAAAGGGCCTAGCAGTCAAGTGTTTCAGCACCAGATTCAGATTCCATCCCAGGAGAGGTGGTTGGATTGGAGGGTGCAACTGTTTATAGCCCTGGATAAAACTCTTAATCAGGGGGTCCAAAAAACAAGATGGTTTACCCTGTTTTTGACAATCATAGAAATGTAGAGTTGGAAGAGACCACACAGGCCATCCAGTTACATGAAACTGCTGCTAAATAATATTTCATTGAGGATAAAGACAAACCCTGAATTGACAACTCTGCTAGAAAGGATAAGACATGCATATTGTCACAAACTGTATGGGAAACACCTTGTCGTTTCAAATAATCACAGAATTTATCCCATTTACATGCATAAGACTTCAATGTTGAGGGCTTATGCGCAGCCAACACAATATGTCTCACAGCATCGGGTAGGCTATCTATTGCATTAGGTTCTATGCGGTCAAACGCAGTGTTTGAACGTCAGGATGGAAGATGGTACCTTTGTGAAAGCTGAGCAGATCTTGTCTGCAGGGCAGCAGATGGTACCTCCCCTGTGATAACTGAAGGAGATTGGCAAACCATGGTTGCCTCAGTCACCATGGTGTTACGAGTATCCCCTTCACTCTGTCCTGGCGAATTTTGGCAATCACCTTCGTTATCAAGAGAAATGATGGGAATGCATAGACCCTCGGTCCCATCCAACTGAACAGAAAGGCATCCCCCAGAGTTCGATGCCCCTTCGAGTGTCAGGAACAGTACGGTTTGCATTGGTTGTTCAGTCTAGATGCAAAGAGATCTATGTGAGGAAAACCCCCACTTTGCGAACACTTCCTGGATGATGCCCTCGTTGATCATCCACTCGTGGCAAGACCATGGTGTCCTGCTGAGTGTGTCTTCCAGGATGTTCTGCCAGATGAACCGCCGAAAGAAGACTCCGTCATGACAAGCACCACTCCCATAGTTGCACTGACAGGTTCAGCAACACATGTGACCGAGTCCTGCCTTGTTTGTTTATGTAATACATCACTGTGGTATTGTCTGTCACAATTTGGATTGACTTCCCACACAGGTAGTGCTAAAAAGCTTGCAGCACCTTCAGCACTGCCATGAACTCCAAAATGTTGATATGGAGATTTCTCTCCTGAGAAGTCCACTGACCTCATATTGTAAGTGCTCTAAGGTTAGCACCCCAGCCTTCCATTGACGCGTCCGTTGTCACTGACAGCGATGGCGGTCAAGGAAGAAACGGTATTCCCTTCAACACATTCTCTGGTCTTGTCCACCAATCCAGAGACGTGACGATATTCCTCGGTACTGTCAGGTACTTGAGATGATGGTCTCAAAGAAGACTGAACCGACGCATGAACCGCTGTTGTAGAGGTCTCATCCTTAGCTTTGCATATGGTGTGACAAGCATAGTTGATGCCATCATTCCTAGAGCAACCTGAACCACCTTCGGTCGCACTGTGTTGTTGCATCTTTGTTACACATCGCAGAATCTTTTCCCATCTGTCTTGTGGAAGAAGGGCTCTTTGCAGTCTTGAATCCAATACCGCTCCAACGTATTTGATCTTTCTCGACTTTTTCTAGTTTATCATTATACCTAATTTCCTTAAAAGACAGATGGTGGTCCTGAGATGCATGGATAGCAGTTTTCGAGAAGATGCCACTATTAGCCAGTTGTCTATGTACGGGAACACCACGATACCTTTTTGACGAAGGAAAGCTGCGACAATGGACATGCATTTCATGAAGACCCTTGGAACTGTGCTTATGCCGAAGGGAAGGACATGAAAACGATAAGTCCGCCTGCCGACGATGAAGGCAAGGAACCGTCTGTGCTTTGGTCTTATGTCTATGTGGAAATATGCATCCTTTAGATCTAAGGTTGCAAACCAGTTGCCCCTTTTCAAGAGAGGCAGGATAGTAGTCAAAGTCACCATTCTGAACCTTTTTGATCGGATGCAGTAGTTGACACCTCTCAGGTCCAATATGGGCCGAAGACCTCCATCTTTTTTCTTCACCAGAAAATACCTCAAAGAGAAGCTTCTTTTCAATTGTGTTGTGGTGATTCTTTCTATTGCCCCTTTTTGGAGCAATGTTGATATCTCCTCTTTGAGCTCTGGAGATGGCATAGTCCTCCAAATTCGACCTGTTGGTGGTAAATGGCAAAATTCTATGGCGTACCCATACTTTATGATGTCTTGTCTGAATGCAAGTTCACAACAGAAGGGATGTGTTGTCCTCGTCAGAGGCCGGAATCTGTCAGAAAGGTCTCGTGACGTTGGTTGTCATACCCCCATTTGCTCTGGTCTGACTGTTGTTTCTTATACTGAAGCCGCTTGTACTTTGCAGACGGAAACTTCCTTGTCGAGAGTTGTTGAGGTGTGCTCTGTCTATGTTGAGGCGGAGTTGGGCTCAACGTTCTCCTCTGAAAAGGCTGATACCGACGGTACCGATAACGCTGTTGATACGTCGACGCCAGGAACCCATACTTCTTAGCTGTCAACCACATTTTCTGGGCATGTTCCAGCTTTTCGTCGGTACTAGCGTTGAACAACCCTAGAGAATCAAAGGGTAGGTCTTCAATCATCATCTTGGCTTGCTGAGACAACCCAGATGAACAAAGCCAAGCATGTTGTTGAATTGCTATGGCACCTGCCACAGTTTTAGTACTACAGTCTGTGATGTGTTTAGCTGTAGCGATCTGTTGAGATGACAGATGGTAAGCCTCACCATATAATGCAGTAGCGGTCTTCTTCTTGGTATCAGGAAGCATTTCCAGATAAGATTTGATTCTACCCCACAAGAACTGTTGGTATGCGCCTATGCAAGCAGCATAATTAGAAATCCTAAACAACAAGGCTGTATTTGAATAGGATTTCTTACCAATATTATCCAATTTTTTCCCCTCATGATCAGCAGAAACAGCATGAAGTCTCTGCGACTGTTTTTGCTGGGCTGTATCCACCACAATAGAGTTTGGTTTAGGGTGTTGGACCCACTAGTCATCATCAGCCTCAACAAGACAGTACAGAGACTCCAGTTTCTTAGACGTAGAGGGTACTGAAGATGGTGTCAACCATGACTTCTTCACTGTCTGCAACAGATACGGAAGCGGCACAATTACAGACGGTACCAGAGCGCAGTCCTGCAAATCTTGGAAGGTCAGGTCTTTCAGATCTTCCTTGTGGTCTTCAATTTGTAAGTTCAACAATCTGGCCATTCGGAGAACAAGATCCAAAAACAACTGCACATCATCAGTAGGTGAAATTCTTTCAGCAGTGGAAACGAAGTTGGACTCGACATCTCGTCCATGAGACACTGCTGAGGATACCGAGGATGGTACCGATGGAGATTGGATCCGATGACCTCGAGGGGATATAACAATAGACTCTCTCCTTCCCTCTGGAAGGCGTTCTTGATTCCTATCAACAGTGGTTCGATCCCACCTGACGGACTTAGATGTATGGCCAGAAGATGCTATCACCCACCGACATGGAGGAGTCTTCAACAAAGAACAAGAGTGACAAGTGATACGATGGTACCGATCATTAGGAACATCTTGATATCGACAATGTCACTCATATCACTCCAACTCATCCATATAAGGGGACATATCCCTCGAATCATACAAAACATCATCACGGTATTGACAAGGAGATCTTTCACTATAATGTCAATACTGATATGAGGAAGTGCTGACCGACCGATCGTCTCAATAAGCCGACCTTGGGGGCGAAGGTGGAGTACGCCAAAGCATTCTGGATTGCTCAGTCAAAGATCTTCTGTTCCCAGAAGGTCTTACAGCACGAGACAGCACTCCGTGGTCTGAAGGAGACCCGACAGAAATTTGAGGAGAGGTTTCCAGTATCTTTCCCTCTGAGCCAATACACACCTCCTCGATCTCCTCAGAAGGTATAGCTTCCTGGGATCCATGATGCTGAGGGGCCTGTACTTCCTCTGAGGCAGACTCTTGAGGAGTTGGCTTCCTCACTGGAGAGGAAGGATGTGCCTTAGACTTATCCATCCTCCTCTGCCTCTTAGCTTCTGTCGAAGTGACTTCCTTCCAATCCTTCTCCTTCCTAGGCAGTTCAGTACTAGGTGGAGGAGAAGAATGGTCTCGACAATCATTGGCATGACCAGACAACGCCTGATCTCCAGGCCTCGACGTCGAACAAGATCTCGGTCTCGACAACGGTATTGACACATTCCATCAGGAAGTGGAGGAAGCAGAAGAATGGGCCATACTGGATGGTAAGGGAGCAGATTCAGCCCGCTTGGGCGGTTCTGCAGCAGTCAGCACGTTCTCCCGCAATAGGGCTTTCAGCCGAGCAGCCCTATTTTGATGAGTTTGCGGAGTAAATAGCTGACAATAACAACAAGCTCCCACGTTGTGGCCCTCACCTAAACAAAGGAGGCACTTTGAGTGTCCATCCTTATCAGGTATTTTCCCTCCACAGGTCAAGCAACGTTTAAACACAGACGTTGCTATACAACTTGCCGAACAACACAATCCTGAAGAATTAACCAAGTCCGATCCGATCCAAAGCCAAAACAACCAGACCAAAATGCCAGAAAATAGGGAAAAATCCCATTCACACTAGCAAAGAGGCTCCTATACACTGCACATGCGGCGGAGAAAAAGGAACTGACCGTTATACGAGGCAGGGGCTTATATACCATGAGGGGATGGGGGATGGTCAACTGCCAAAACAGCAACGGTAGGCTGTAGAAGGTTCCGAATGCTGTTTCTGCACAGGCACAAAACCCATTTGTGTGAGTCACAGAGACCACGAAGAAGAACTAAGATCATATGAGAAGAGTCTACAATATAGCTTTTTCATGAAGTGGGAGCAAAAGTACAGGAATCAGAGTCCTGAATCTGCTGGTATCATTGTAGTAGTACAATAACCGTTTCTGCACTACACTGATATAGTGCTATTATTCCACTTTCAATATCCTATGGAATCCTGGGCTTTGCAGTTTAGGGAGGGGCATTTAGAATTCTCAGCCAGAGAGCTCTTTGGCCTCTGTAAACTACAAACCCCAGAATTCCACAGAATGTTGAAAGTGGCACAATAGCACTATGACAGTGTAGGGTGGAAATGGCCAATATCTCTTGCACTAGCAGAAACTGTTTTCCTCAATGAACACAGGGGAGGGATCCAATGCAGTTTTCCCAATGACCCAAAGGTGACAAGAAGTTCACATTGTTACTTGTGCAACATTTAAGTAATTATAACCTTAGGTCTAGACCATCTAAAAGCATGTATTTCCCCATATGAGCCTGCATGAATGTTAAAAACTTCAGGGAAGGTCTTCTGATTCCTACTGCTACCCTCCTAATCTTGTCTGGTGAGGACAGGGGAAGTCTTCCATGTGGCTGCTCCTATGCTATGGAACTCTCTCCCAAGGAAGGCTTGGCTGGCTCCCTCCCTTCCCTCTTGCCACCAGCAGGCAAAAACCTTACTATTAAACAGGACTTCAGCATTAACAGATTGGGGTAGAGGGACAAATAATAAGTGTTCTGTTTTTAATATGTAATATGTGTAACATGCTTTTTAAAATTAATATCTTAAAAATGTTTAAATGGGATTGATTGTTTAACACTTTTTACTACATATCATTTCAGCTATTTCAACAAATAAATAAAAGAAAAAAATATCAGCAGGCCTAAGAGAAACAAAATTATGCAAAAGGATAGAACATTTTAGTAAAGGAATCTTTAAGGAAAGGAGAAGACACAACAAAACAGCTTGATCAGTACCGAGCATAATCAGCCCTTACAGAGAGAATAGTAAGTAGTTACTGTGAAAGACTACTCTTCAAACATGGAGAGATAACACCGCAGGTTAACCTGTACATCCCAAGATCAGCTGTAAGCATTGCAATTTGAACTCTTTTTCCTCAAGTCCATCCTCCCTTTATTCAGTTTTTTTTTTAACAGAGAAACCCTGGATAGGGAAGAAATAAGATGGCTGGAATCTAAACAGGAAGCATTCTTCATTGCAACAGTTCTAATTGTACCTGATATATAACTTTATTTCTAAAACCAATATTTACCTACCTGTTTTCACGTTCATACATTTCCTTTGTAGCTGTTCGGAGCTGTTCTATTTCGTGGGAGGTCTTCTGTCTTATTTGTTCCAATTCATCATGCAGTCTGTTTTCATACTCTGTTTTATAATGATCTCTTGAAAGCAATGGTTGAAACATAAGGAAAATCCATTATCTTCCTTTGAATCACCCATGCTAACTTTAATCAACTCTAATTATTTTTTTTAAAGCATGTGAGGGAATCAAGTGGACCTCCAGATATTAATAGACAACATCATCCTGCATTCTGCACTGTTAGCTATGCTGGCTGCTGGCAGCTGCATTCCAATATTTCAAGGGCTGCATGATTCCCTATACTGTTTTAAGGAATCAGAGCTCTCTTGCTCCTACCTGAAAGGTCCAGGCCTCTGAGACCTTCCTCCTAGTAATCTATACATAATCAATACAGTGCAAGATTACAAGCAAGCATATAAGAGCTTCACTACCAATGAAGAAAAATTTAAAAAATTGCCATCTCAATTCTTTTAAACTATTTCAAAATTTTAAGTCCATGATTGTTTATTTGAATCCTTTTTTCAGGCATCAGGACAAAAACTATCCATAACAGCATAACTATTTCAAGTTCAGAAAGAAAGAGATATGAGAAACTGACCCTAAAGACCCTGAACCAAATTCCAATTATGTGGGTTTGATTACCTTTGATAAATTGACCACAAACACCATGGTTGGTAAAAATAATTTTGCCCGACATCATTTTAATGCAATGACTCAAGACAACATTGAAATGATAAATTAACCTGTATACCTGGAGGTTACATATTTCTCATACATTTCTTCTCTAGCCCTTTTAGCATCTTCTAGCTGAACCTGAAGCCTTTCAAGACGATCTTCTTCATGAGCACAGCGCACATTAAGTTCCATATTTTGACGGTTGAGGTAGTCCTTATCCTTCTGCAGCAAAGTAACAGACTGCTGTAAAGTTGCAACCTTTAAATTAAGAAGAAGAAAAAAGATAAAAGAACAGGTTGCTTACCTGTAACTGTGGTTCTTCGAGTGGTCATCTGTGCCTCATACAATAGGAGCTTTCGCGCCTGCGCGGTAGCGTTCGGAAGATTCTAGAGCTCGCTGGCTTGGCGGAGGGAGCCCCTCCCCCCGGTCGTACTGCGCATGCTCCTCCCGCCGAGCCGCGGTCTCTCCTCAGTTCTGGTCCGCCGAAGAACATGGGACCTGAAAAGAGGGGAAGGCAGGGCGGGTGTGTGTATGAGGCACAGATGACCACTCGAAGAACCACAGTTACAGGTAAGCAACCTGTTCTTCTTCTTCGTGGTCTCTGTGCCTCATACAATAGGAGACTGTATAGCTCACCTGTAGGATGGTGGGTCAGGTCCCAGACCCTAGAGGACAGAGGCCAGCACCGCACGACCAAACCGGGCATCTTGCCTGGAACGG
The DNA here is from genome assembly GCA_948474755.1 of Ctenosaura bakeri. Taxonomy (NCBI): domain Eukaryota; kingdom Metazoa; phylum Chordata; class Lepidosauria; order Squamata; family Iguanidae; genus Ctenosaura; species Ctenosaura bakeri. The sequence continues at coordinate 75,689 of CAOLHI010004758.1, forward strand.
CAGTCGAGCCTGTAATGGCGGATGAAGGTCGACGGTTGAGCCCAGGTCGCCACACGACACAGTTCCGGCAGGTCGACCCCTCGCAGGAGGGCCGCGGACGTGGCCACGGCTCTGGTGGAGTGGGCCCGAAGCAGGTCCGGCGGAGGCTTCTTGGCCAGTTGGTATGCCAAGTGGATAGCCTGCGCGACCCACTTGGAGAGTCGCTGGGATGATACCTTGTGGCCTCTTTTCCGCCTGCCGTAGCAGACGAAGAGGTGTGGAGTCTGTCGGTAGGACGCCGTCCTATCCGTGTAAAAGGCGAGGGCCCGACGGACGTCCAGGGAGTGCAGGGCCCGCTCCAGGGGCGAGGTCGGCTCGGGGTAGAAGGCCGGGAGCACGATGTCCTGGTTGAGGTGGAAGGTGGACACCACCTTCGGCAGGAACGAGACGTCAGGCCGGAGGATCACCTTGTCGCGGTGGAAGACCAGGAAGGGGTCGTCGGAGCGTAGCGCTGCCAGTTCCCCGGCTCGCCTGGCCGAGGTGATCGCCACCAGGAACGCCGTCTTCATCGCCAGGAGCCTGTCGTCCGCTGTCGCCATCGGCTCGAAGGGTGGCCTCGTGAGCTGCGATAGCACCAGCGATAGCGACCACGACGGTGCGGGGCGATACCGGCGGGTAGAGATGTTGCAGGCCCTTCAGGAATCGCTTGACGGTATCATCCCGGAAGAGGGCCGCCGAGGGCGATCCCGGCGGTTGGTACGCCACGATCGCGGCGAGGTAGACCTTGATCGATGTGAAGGCAAGGCCTTGCTGTCGCAGGTGGAGGAGGAAGTGGAGGACGGTCCGGAGGCCGGCCGGGACGTCGGTTCCCGTCGCTCCTCTGCGAAGGCGACAAACCGCTGCCATTTATAGTGGTAGTTCCTCCGTGTCGATTCCTTCCTCGCCGCGGTCAAGACGGTACCGATGGCCGGGTCGTCTACGGCGATATCCTCCAGGCATGGAGGGCCAATACCGGGAGGTCCGGGTGCAGCACCTGGCCGTTGGAGTGGGAGAGCAGGTCCGGCGCTAGCGGGAACTTGAGGATCCTCCCCCGCGAGGCCTCGATCAGAGGGCCGAACCAGTGTTGCCTCGGCCAGTACGGTGCCACCAGAATCGCGTCGGCTCCGTCCGAGATGATCTTCGAGACGACGCGACCGAGGAGCGGGAACGGCGGGAAGGCGTACAGGAGCTCCTTGTCCCACAGGATCTGGAACGCATCGCCGATGGAGCGGGGATCGTGACCCGCCCTGGAGCAAAAGCGTCGGCATTTCGCGTTCTGGCTGGTCGCGAAGAGGTCGACCGTCGGCTCGCCCCACCGGTGTCGGAGCATCCGGAAGGCGTCGTCGGCCAGGGACCACTCGTGGTAGGAGGAGGTGTCCCTGCTGAGAGCATCCGCCATGGTGTTCTCCTGCCCCGCCAGGTGAACCGCCAGCGGGTGGATCCTCAGGGAGACGCACCAGTTCCAGAGGGCGAGCGCGATGGTCAGGAGAGTGGTGGAGTGGGTCCCCCCTTGCCTGTTCACATAACACATGGCAGTCGTGTTGTCGGTGAGGATCAACACGGCGCGGCCCGCCACCAAGTGCCGGAACGCCATCAGGGCTTTGTGGATGGCGAGGAGCTCCAGAGCGTTGATGTGGAGGGACGTCTCGTCGTCCATCCAGGCGCCCTTGACCCGGAGGTCCCCGGCGTGGGCCCCCCAGCCCAGCAGGGACGCATCCGTCGTTATCGTGACCGAGGGCCTGGGCTGGCGGAACGGCATTCCCGACATCAGGTTCCGGTGGGACTGCCACCACAGGAGAGTCTGCCGGATCTCGGGGGGAATACGGTAGCGGCGGGACTGCTCGTCCCGGAGCGGGTCGAAGACCCTGACGAACCAGTGCTGCAGGGGTCGCGCTCGTAGCCTGGAGAGGTAGGTGACGGCCGTGGTCGCCGCCATGTAGCCGAGCAGCTGCTGTAGCGTCCTGGCCGACACCGTCGGGGCCTGGGCGGCCGCCCGCGCCGCGCGCGTGAGCGTCCGAGCCCTCTCCGTCGGTAAGTAGGCCCTTCCCGCCACGGTATCGAGGGTCGCCCCGATGAAGTCGAGGAGGCGGGTGGGTTCGAGGTGGGATTTCTTGGGGTTTACCTTGAGCCCGAGCCGGGTAAGCCACGTCAGGGTAAGGTGAATGTCTTTGTAAAGTTTGTCTTTGCAGGACGCCACCAATAGCCAGTCGTCGAGATAGGGGTAGATCGAGACGCCTCTCGTCCGCAGGAAGGAGACGACGGGAGCCATGCACTTCGTGAACACGCGGGGTGCGGTGGAGAGTCCGAAGGGCAGAACCCGGTACTGGTAGCTGGTACCATCGATCGCGAAGCGCAGGTACCGTCTGTGCTGGGGGCGGATCGAGATGTGGAAGTAGGCGTCCTTGAGGTCTATGGATGCCAGCCAGTCCCCTCGGCGTAGGAATGGGAGGATCGACGGTAGCGTGACCATCTTGAACCTCTTGGGAGGGATGTACTCGTTCACTCCCCGCAGGTCCAGGATGGGGCGTAGGACCCGTCCGCCTTCGGTACGGCGAAGTACCTCGAGTAGAAGCCGGTGGTCCTGGCCGAAGGCGGAAGCCTCTCGATCGCTCCTTTGTCGAGCAGGGACTGGATTTCCTCCAGCAGAGCCGGGCTGGCCGGGGTGGAGTAGTAGACGCCCCGTGGTGGAATATCCCGGAACTCGATGGCGTACCCCAGGCGGACAATGGTAAGTACCCAGGAGTCCGTGGTGATCTCGCGCCATCGGTCGAGGTGTCTGGCCAGGTCCGGGTGATGGATGAGGTCTGCTGGAGGGGCGAAGGACGGCATCGGTGGTGTCCTGCGGGAGGCATCAAAGCGTGCCCTCCCCCGGAAGACGACGACTTCTTCGACGGCGGAGGCTGTCGTCGGAAGGGCCTCCTCTGGGCGGGCGCCGCGGGCGGTCTCGAGGCGGTCGAGCGCGGGGACCGGGACTGGTAGGCCGAGGACGAGGAGGACCTCCGCCAGGACGATCTGGACTGGGAGGACCGGCGAGCCTGGGGGCTGGTTGATCCCCATCTTCCTCGCCGTCAGCCGGGCCTTCACGAGGTGGTCCATGGCCTCGTCTGTGGACGTGTGAAAGAGCCCCTGCCCGTCGAAGGGGAGGTCCTCTATTCTCCGGCGACTGTCCTCCTGGAGTCCGGAGGAGCGGAGCCACGCGTGGCGTCGGAGGGCCACGGCGCCGACCATCACCCTCGAGGTAGCCTCCACGGCGTGCCTCGAGGTGGCGAGCTGTTGGGTAGCCACCGCCACGGCCTCTCCGAAAATCTGCGTGGCAGACGCGTGGGACTCTTCCGGGAGGTCAGCCAGGAGGGGGCCCAGGCGGTCAAAGAGGTTTCGATGATAGGCCGCCAGGCAGGCCATGGTGTTGGCGGTCCTGGACACCAAGGACGCCGCCGAATAGAACCTCCTCCCGAAGCCGTCGAGTTTCCGGCCTTCTTGGGCGGGCGGGGTGGTGTGTGCCCGGTTGCCACCTCGCGTCTGCGACGACTCCACCACCACGGAGTTCGGGACGGGGTGGTTGAACAGGAACTCCGCTCCTTCCCTCTGAGTCCTGTAGAGGTGCTCGAGCCTATGCGGGATAGGCTGTGCGGACGCCGGCTTCGCCCAAGGCTGTTTCAACGCGTCCGCCAGGGTCGGGAGGAACGGGAGCGGCGCGGTCGATGGAGGCCGGGTCTCGAGGTATTGGAAGACCGGGTCCTGCGCCTGCGGGGCGGGCTCCGTCACCTTGAGGCCGAGCGCCGTCGCCATCCGGAGGAGGATTGCGGAAAACTGGCGCACGTCCTCCGGCGCCGATTCCGGGAGCGGGTCTCCGAAGTCCAGCGGCGGTGACTCGTGGGAGGACGGCGTGGATTCCGCGGAGTCCGAGTCCGACTCGTAGGACTCGTCGGACGGGGATGGCGAGCGCGCGGTCTTCTCCCCTTCTCTAGGCCGCTGCTGTGCCGGCTGCGTCGGCAGAGCGGCCGGCGGTACCGTCGGGGCCTGCACGGTCTCCGGGGGCGGTACCGATGGTCTCGGGTGCGACGCCGCCTGCGTCGTCGACGTGGCCGAGGTTCCCGCTCGGGCCGGGGTGGCCTGGGGGTCGGCCTGGTCGCCGTGGCCGTTGTCCGTGGCGGCGGGGAGACCGGTCTGTGGCGGGGCGACGGCTCCCGGGGAGCGTGGGAGCTCGGGGACCCACGCCTCGGCGATCGCCCGTGGCGGGAGTAGTGGCGCTCCCGATGCGGCGAGCGGGAGCGGGGCCGCGGGGACCAGTATCTAGGGTCCGGATGGTAGCGGTCCCGGTAGGAGGGCGAGTAAGAATAGTAGGAGCCCGGGGGCTCGTGCCATCCTTGCTCCAGCGCATATCTCCCCAAGTAGCCGGGGGAATGAGCGCTCTCGCCCGCGCGCACGCTCTCCAGGCGCATCTCCCGATACCGCGGGGATGGAGGCCTGGCCCAGTGGCCCGGAGATCGGGATTCGCCACGCCGGGGGGAGGAACGTCTCCGGCCCGGGGTGTCCACGTGGCGCTCTGGAGATGGACGGCGACTCGGCGGCACAGTCTCCACGACTAGCTTCGGAGGCTGGGCGGCCTCGACGGGTTGGTCGTCGTCCGATAGCTCCAGGATCTCCTGGGCCTGCGGCGTTTCCTCCTCCGGGACGTCGGAGAGGGCCGACTCTGCCGTGAACTGGGTAGGCGGCGGGGTCGGTGGCCTGGCGGTCTCCGGAGGGTGCCGCTTTTCCTTCCTCTTCCTCTTCTTTTCCCTGGCTACCTCCTCGGTAGCAGGGCGCTTCTTCTGCGCAGAAGTCAGCGGTTTCGAAGAGGAGGCCGCGGGGTCGTCTCGGGGCCGACTCGCCGAGATCTTCGGGATCCTCGGTAGCTTCATCACCGGTACCGGGGGCTTCGATACCGACGGTACCGAGGTCCCGGCGGCCGTTGGAGAGGAGGAGGAGGGTGGAGAAAGTCCTTTTCCATCGGGGCGGGGACGGTCTTCTGGGCGCGGAGAGACTGCTCCCAACAAAAAGACTTCAACCTCGCCGCCCGGTTACGGAGTGTCTGGTGGGTGAACTCCCTACACGCGGGGCAAGTTTGGACGTTATGCCCCTCACCCAAGCAAAAAAGACACTTCGAGTGTCGGTCCGAAAGGGCGACCTTCCTTCCGCAGGAGGCGCAGGACTTGAACAAAGCCGACATAAACCGCGGGGCAAGGGCGAGGAGAGGGGAGAGTCCGAAGACGCCGCGCCGAGTCGAAGACCCAGCCGAGGAAAAGCCAAAAACAGTCCAAAAAAAACCGTGCAAAACGTACCGAAAACCGAAGGGAAGTCAAGAAACAGTCCGAGGTCAATTCCGAATCCAAATCCAACAACTACGCAGCAAGAAATGCAAGCCAACGAGAAGAACCTTCTGTACGCTGAGGCGGACAAGAAAGAACTGAGGAGAGACCGCGGCTCGGCGGGAGGAGCATGCGCAGTACGACCGGGGGAGGGGCTCCCTCCGCCACGCCAGCGAGCTCTAGAATCTTCCGAACGCTACCGCGCAGGCGCGAAAGCTCCTATTGTATGAGGCACAGAGACCACGAAGAAGAACCAGACATGCTTTATGATCCTGGAAGATCTCTTTTTATGTATTATTATTTAATTTTTTTGATTAGTTTTAGTTTTATTGGTTTTATGTGGGAGACAGTGTAGTGGTTTGAGTGTTTGACTCTGGCAGACCAGGGTTCAAATCTTCACTCAGCCATGGAAACCCAGTGGCAACCTTGGGCAAGTCATATTTTCTCAGCTTCAAAGGAAGCAAAGGCAAACCCTCTCTGAACAAATTCTGCCAAGCAAACCCTGTGATAATTTTGCCTTAGAGTTGCCACAAGTCAGAAATATGTTGAAGGCACATAACAAGTTTTATGTACTTTAATGCAACTTCCAGAGTAGTTTACAAAAACAAATGAAACTCTGTACCTTTATATTGTAACTGGCAAAATTATTCAGCTGATTCAACAACTTAGATTTTCATTTATATCTTTGTTGCTCTTCAAAGTAAATTTGCAGTGATCACACTTTTCTCATTCTTCTTCCTCTGCATGTGCTGAACTGTAATCTAGAAAAGTGATCAATTCTGTGCCTCTCTTCCATCTACTGTATTTTATACTTAAGTCTCGCTATTTCCTTTGAGTGCCCACTTTAATTCTATTTAGTGTACTTATAAACCATCTGATAAAAGGTCAGCGTAAAAACCTTAAAAAGATAAAATATAAACCTTAAAAAACTGGGGATACCACATTAAAAAAAGAAGAAGAAAGAAAAAAAAATAAAACACACTCCACAACATGCAAAACCAAAATAAAATAAGCAGCTAAGTAGAAAAGTGTTATACTCTAAAAGCATGCGCACACATACACACAACAAACAAACAAACAAAAAATTAAATGCTGAGAAAGACAAATGATTTCATCTGATGCTGAAAAGATCACAGTCTATGATCCTGATGAGTATCTTTCTGGACGTCATTCCACAGAGAGGGACCCCTCACTGAAAATGTCCTATTTCATAGTGCTCACCTAATCTCATTTGGCAAGGGTACCTGGAGAATAGGATCAAGAGAAGACTCTAGCACCCCAGTAAGTAGATTTGGAAGCAGATGAGCCTACAGGTAACCTGATCCCATATCATGTAAGACTTTCAAGTTTAAAACACACATTTTGAATTGGGCTAGAAATAAGACTACAAGTCAGTGCATATTTTCAGGCACTTGCATAATGTGATCGCCATCAGCCAGTACAATAAGTCTGCTTGACCTGTTCTAGACAAAATGATGTTTTTGGATCATACAGAAAGATAACTCCATGTAAAGGCACTGCAATCCAAACAGGTAATTATTGGAACATGGTTTAACAGTTACAAAAGTACCCCTGTTCAAGTAGTGTTACAGTCAGCATATCAGATATGCTGATAAAAGGTGCTCTGAGCCACCTGTGGCTCCAATAATAATGACAAGTCTAAGAGCACCCTTAACCCTATGAAGTTGATCCTTTTGGGGAGTGCAACCCCTTCCAGAACAGGCTAATACCACTTAACTAGCCAGACACGCCATCCAAAAATATATTTCTGCCTCATTTGGACCGAATATCTGGCCATTTCTGCACTACATTGTTATAGTGCTATTATTCCACTTTCAACATCCTATGGAAGGCTGAGGTTTTGCAGTTTCGGGAGGGGCATTTAGAATTCTCAGCCAGAGAGCTCTTTGGCCTCAGTAAACTACAAACCCCAGAATTCCACTGGAAGTTAAAAGTGGAATAGCACTATAACAGCATAGAGTGGAAATGGCCTCTCTTTACTGCCCTTCATCCAATCCATTACCATGGCCAAGCACACATATTCGATAAAGAATCCCAAAGCACAGCTCTCATGAGGCAGTGCAACAATCCTTCAGAACTACCTCTGCAGTCAGATATCAGTGAAACCATGCAATGGTCTCATGGTTGCAGAGGTGAAAAGCTGCTGAAAGTCTACATCTCAGAAGCAAACATTCTTACAACAACCAAGAGAACAGTTAATAGATCCCTCACCTTCATATCATTAAACTCATGCTCAGCTGAGAAAACCATATCCAAAGTATGTCCTGCTTTGGTTCAATGACATTTTGGAGCAGCCTTATGGTTGCAAGCCAGCCATAAAATTGTGCCTCAGGTCATCCTGAACACTCATCCTGAGTGTATTCAACACCAAACCTAAAAAAAAACTCTGACAACTCAAGTAGGAAGAATGATGGAACTCTGGCATTGTTACCTCAGCACAATTTCTCATCTGTTGAAAATCCTCAAAACAAGATATAAACATTCAAGTCTGACACACCAATGTGTAATCCAGACTGAAAAGTACTACATACAGCTGGCCCTCTACATTTACTAAGCTTAGGGTCATAGGATTCCCACAAAAGTGGAAAAACTGCAAATATCAAAATGTGTGTGCGTGTCTATGTATGATGATGAGAACAGATATCCTAGGTCCAAATTAGGTCACAGAAAGAAGAGGGAAAGGCGGCGGGGAGGGTCAGCATGGGAACTCTATACTTCCTTTCTCTTGCCAGTCACCTTCCCTAGATGTGTGGGGGGGGGGCTCCAGACAGGGCTTGTGCTACAGAGAAATGGGGGTGTGAGCTGTCCTTACCTGGTCAGGGAACAGCTGGAGGAGGAGGAAAAGGACCAGAGGCAGGTTTTTAAAGGCCTGTGCAGAATGATCAAAGTTGCTGAGAGGGAAGGTGCCCCTGGGAAAGAAGCACTTGAGCTGGGGGTGGGGCAGGGGTTGGAGAAACTTGCAAATAATCAAATCTGTGAAAATGAAATCCAACAAAAGAAGACCATTCTAGGAATATGCCAGTATAGTGTAGTAGTTTGAGTGTTAGACTAGGAATCCCAGAAAATCAGGATTCAAAACCTCACTCAACCATGGAAACACACTGGGTGACCTTGGGAAAGTCACACTCCTTCAGCCAGGAAAGCAAAGGCCAATCTCCTCTGAATACCCCATGATAGGTTTGCCTTAGAGTTCCCATAACTTGGAAACTATTTGAAACCACACAACAAACAATAATGGCAGCATCTACCAAAATAAAACCAAAATAAGAACCCAATTCAGGAACCCAAAGAAAACACCAATTTTGCTACTTTGGGTATATTTTGAAACAAATTAATAAAATTTAAACAAGACTCTACCTCTTTTGAGAAATCATTCCTTTCTTTGATTAGTGCTTTGTGAGACACTTCTAGTATTTCATATTTTCTTTGAAGCTCTGAAAAGTCATGTTCAAATTTATCGCGCTCACTGTTGAAACAAAAGCACACTATGATCAGGACACAATATTGCTATGACCATAATTCTGTTAGCTAGCATAATTTTGCCAACACAGGTAATGGTGGCACCATAGGTAGTAGTAAAATTGCATAGGTAGTAGTAAAAAGGGAGGCATTGGACAGGAAGTCAAAACTTTTTGTGTCCAGGCTGCCGAGAAGTCAGTACAGCTACTTCCTCTGGCAATGGAGATGGCTTGCCATTGCACACCATTCCAAGAAGTGCCTTAAACTGGTATAATGTAGTATTATGGCAGTGCAAGTCACAGGCCTAAGAGTTTTCAAGCCTCTTTCTTTTAAAATTTGCTCTTGTACAAATTTAACATGCACTGCTGTTCAGATACTCTTGTACCAATGGAAGCAAAACTGAGTTTCCATTTAACTTAATCTGTCTCCTCAAAACACAAGGATATTTAAATTTATTCTGGTTGCAATACTTGGACTCTTTCAGAGTACTTTCTGAAAACCTGAAATGACTACAGAAGGATGTCAAAATTTCACATGACTGTCTGGGCTCCCCCGCACTTCAAGCTATGTCATATCACACTCTGAACCTATGATCATCATTTTCCTATGCATCTGTAACATCGAACTGGTTGGACCAAGTCCTGCAAAGTGCTCTGGTTGACACAGTCATTTTCATATATGATGATTCCAATGTGGTTTATATTGGTCTTCAGAGTTATGACATTCATTTTCCTATGTTCATTTTCCAAAAGCAGTTGGGTGATGGAAAGAAGGAAACACACAACTGTGAAGGACCTCAAAAGTAACTTAATTCTATCCCCTAGCAGTGCAAGAAGCCCATTACTGCGGCACCTCTGAAAAGTAGCTATCCAGATTACAGCTGCCCAAAACAGTCTCTTTCAATGCAGAGTAGCTTGTGCTATCAGGGACAGTGGAGGAGGGAATGGTGTCAGTTGCAGGGGAGCAGGGAATTGGCAAAAAATCATCTGTTCTTCATTGCTTCTAGTATGAGCATTCTGAGAAAAACTCTGCTCAAAGGATGGTACCCTAGCAGAAACAAACCTTAGAACTAACCCATTAAACACTCACTGGACCAACCAGATGGTTTCAGATTTTTACTTAATTACTCAGTTATCAAACAGATAAAAATTTAATAAGTTGTATATTGCAGTGTCCCAATATAATGGCTTTTGAGTATCTTGAAGGAAGAGAATAAGTTCTCTTTACTGGAAAGGCATATCATGCGCTGTTAACATTATATTAAAATTATAATTAAATTTATATCCCACCTTTCTTCCAGTACAAAACCCATGTGTGCTCACAACACAGATTAAAGAAAAGTTCAACTAAATAAGACATCATTATATTGAAGTGAGTTTGCAAACCATTGAGTGTTGTAGATTTGATGCCTGATGTTTGTGAACAGGTTCCACTGAAAATTAAAATGAAAGTTCAGTCAATCATTATATTTACTAAATCACTTACCATTTTACTTTATCGTAATTCTCTTGCCTATAGTCACCTTGTTGAATCATTTGTTTTGTATCAGCCAGTTCCAGTGTTAAACGCTGACATCTAACTTCCAACTCTGAACGACTTCTTCTCTCTGCTTCATAGTTCTGAAAAGCAATCATAAACAAGTAAAAGAGTGAACGAGACACTGATATTCATATATCTCAAAAGTACTCCATTTGCTGTGAGGGACCCCCAAAGGGACACATAGAGAGAAGAGAATCATTCTCATCCTGTTCTGCTGAAAGAAAAAGTACTGTGTATGGGAAGACTTAACTGGGTAGCATCAATTCATTTTAAAAATGGATAGAAACAAATTATCAGTAACATTGCTATAATTGCTAGCAGTTCCTTCACCAGACATTATTAAGCTATTCACTACAGGACTGTTGGGAAACAATGAGATTCTGCCAAAAATGGTCCAACAGACATAGTGAATGCCCTCTGCCCGATAAGGACTCCCTGGCCATGATCTGCAAGCTAAAGAACAATGCAGTTCTTTCTTCATACCTAAAGGGGCTTTGAGATTGTATTTTTCAAATCGCAGTCACTTGTGCCTGATGATAAAACACCTTCGTAACAGAAGAGGACTTGCAGCAGCCATTTTTGACAAGCTACAGGTGTGGGACTCCCTCTTGACACACCCAAGTTTTTAGTCACTTCAAAAATTGCTACTTGGATCTAATAGTATCACCATTCCCTTCAACCCATCAGCTAGGTTCAATTTGGAAGCCTCAGGGATTCATGTTAATTTCAACTTGGAGAAGGAGGTGGACTATTAATAAAGAAAACCTCCTTACCTTCCAACAAGGCAAGGTTTGGACTTTCAAAATGCTTTTACACTCTATATTTTCAAGGTGCGTCTGAAGAATGATTTATTTTTGCAAAATATGTAAAAATGCAGCATATATACAGGGCCATTCATTTGTAAACAAGTATAAAGAAAAGATGCACTATCACAGAGATTTGAATATTTGCTAATCAACAAGCTTACAATCATACCCCAAGAGAAACATCCTATTTCTGTACTTGTAACTCTCATTCCAGCAAATTTTAAGCTATAAAAGACCACATAACCAAGATAAAGACCTAGGGATCAGACCCTGTAGCAGCATCAGATACAAATGCCATCACCACCTCTACTCTGGCAACACTACTACAGGCTTTATCAAGGGCCTATTAACCAGCTTGTCTTCCAATATGATATATGCCACAATCTGTCAGCAATGCACTTCTGCATTTTACACAGGACAAACAGGTCCTGACAAAAGAATAAATACAACAAATCTGACGTCAGTAGATGCAATATTCTAAAATTTCAAAAACTCACTGTAAGACCTCTTATAATGGCTACTTTTAAGCAAAGGAATTTCAGAGGGAGATGACAACATTAAATAGCTGAATTGATTAAGATGTTCAGTTCCATCTCCAGCGGCCAACACTAGGACAGAAAGTCCTTAGCCTAATAATTTGTAAATTAGTTTACCAGCAGCAGAATATTTGTATTATGATAAACAATTATTTTTGTTCATGGTCACTGTTAACTTGCAGTATCACTCTGTACTTCTCTGCAGTTCATTTCGTTCTGATCTCAGTTTACAACAACCACTGTGTTGCTCCAGCCATACCTCTTATGAAACAGACTATAGTCAACAAAAGCTTCTACCAGTTTTATGGTACTGTCCAGATGTATTAAACTACAGTCCTCCCTCTACATTTGTGGGTTGGACCTTCACAAATTTGATTATTCGTAAGCATGCACACCTCCCCCCCCCGATTCCCCTTCTCCTGTTCCCATACATTTTGCCCAGGTGCAGAGAACTTGCACTGAGGCAAAATGGAAGGGAATGGGGGTGGGGGAAGCCTCGAACAAGCCTTCCCTTCTCCTTCTGGAGCTCTCCGCTTCTTGTCTCCATGGAAAATGAAAGGGGAGTAGGGGAAGCCTTGTGCAAGGCTTTATTCTGTCCTCCAGAGCCCCCTCTCCTATTCCTATGCATTTTGCCCTGGCACTGAGAACTTGCATGAGGCTTCCCCCACCCCCACTTCCATTTTGCATGGGAATGGGAAGCAGGGAGCTCTGGAGGGAAAAATGAAGGCTCGCAGGAGGCTTCCCCAACCCCTCCTCTCTCCATTTTGTATGTGAATGGGAAAGGGGGAGCCCCAGAAAAGAATGACAGGGGGAACAGTGGTAGAATTATTCATGGTTTTTCCACTTTCACGAGGTTTCTGTGCCCAGAACCCTCACAAAAGTGGAGGGCCCACTGTATTCCTATCCCCAACCACTATGGATAGGATGGAAAAGGCTGGTTCATGCCACAATAAATTTGTTACTCTTTTTTTTGTAATATACTATTTTAAAAGGAAAAAGGGCATTTTCCCTTTTCATCAGTTGTGTTTTACCACACAGAAACATAAAGGCATTTAAGTTAGGAATAAATATAGAGTCCATAACAGCACCAAAATCTTCATCAAAAATCTCATATAGTGTCTGTAAAGACAATGCAGTGCCTGAAAAGCTGTGATTTACACACTTTGTACTTCATTCCAATGCAAACAGGTATGGAAATATCCTATGTGAAGCTATTAAGAGCCTGTGTACTTTATCATGCTATCTTTCTGCTGTAATCTTACCATAATTAGTTGCTGTTATGATTCAGAACAAGTTCCATCAACACTGCTGATTTCACACTAGCCAAAAGGCAGTTAGGATGGTCCATGAGTGTTTTCTAGTCACAATACTTTGAACCTGTTCTCAGAGGTACCAACAACTAATCACTGTGTTTTTCCTTGTTTTAAAAGGACAGACACTATTTCTGGGTTGCTTAGAATTTTCCCATCTGTCAGTGTCTCACTTGTAGCAGCAGCTGTCCAAGATGTAAAGTGTGTCTCTGAAAAAGCCACACTTAGCAGATGGCTAGAATAAGCTCCACGTTTATAGCAGAAGACACTCAAAACATGTTTTTCAAAGTCCCAGACAGGAAGCAGAGTCAGGAATAATAAGATACGCACAATCTTTTTCAGGTACACTCCTTTACAAAGACTTATATAGGGTTCTTCTCCCTTTATTCTACAGAATTTAGTGGTACATAATATATTTTGTAACACCCACCATTAAGCTTTTCACTCCAGGATATTGTAGAACCAGAGCTAATATTATAACAACAACAGCAACAACAACGACAACAATAATAATAGAACAGTGTGCAGTAGTGTTAGCTGTATCACCTACTTTTCCTTTTGGTCCTCAGTCTGCTAAAGAGCTAGTTTTCTTCTTATGCATTCCTTTATATCCTTTCTTTAAAAAAATGTTCTATTTATGGAATCTTGTTAACATTGTTTGGTGACATCTGGCACTTTAAAATGTATTGTGCTTAATTTGAATCTTTCAGAGTCATATCCCTACCATCTTCACAATCTCAACTAATCCCTGCACTACTGACAAGATTGTTCAAAGCTATTTCCTCAAGGTTCTCTGCACGTATTACAAATTCAGTGAGTATGCCACATTTTCATTTATCATGCTTCCTGCACATTAATTCTCCTACAATGATTAGTTCACACATTCTATGTGTTCTTCAGCCCAAGAATGGATTACCAACACATTAATAAATGTTTGAATGCATGCAAGTCCTTAGCAGTCTAAAAATTATACATATGTCACAAAACACTATCTATCCTTAAAGTACAGTCAATTTTCCATGTGTCGAGGTAGATGAATCACTATTAAAGCAGGTGGATTTATTAGGCCTTGAAAAACTAGTTCTTTTCCTTTTCATTTACAAAGGAAGGTTCGCGCAGTTCAGGAGCTGCAAAATTGGCCAGTCATAACAAGTTTAACAAATGTGATCCCTTTGCAATATTTGCAAAACTCTTCAGTTCTCTAGAGAAATTCACAGACAAAGGGATCATAGCTTCGTGAAGAACACCTGCTTCACACAAAGTCCCAGGCTCAGTTAAGGAGCACAACTGAACTCAGTCACTCATTGCTGAAATCAGTTCAGAGAACTGGAGTGGAACACAAATCTAAAATATTTTCATTCCCTTTGGCTAGAACATAATTTTTTAAATGTGAGAATAACCAGTAAAAAGGCAAATATATATATATAAATAACTAGAAGTAGAGGGTATCCTTGCATTTTAATGATGGTGACAAAAGTCCTTCAGTTTTAAGAGGCAGAAAAGAGATAGGCATTTTTTTTTACCATTATATTTTTTATTTTATTTTATTCTCACATACAAAAAAGGAAAAGAAAAAAGAGTTTTTATAATATATATAATATATATATATATATATACACACACACACACACATTGTATCCATCCAGCAATTTCTACTAAATTTCTGCTAAACGTTTTTTACTAAACTTTCCTACTACTACAATTTCTACTAAACATATATTGATTCCTCAAATCTTCGAGACGAAAAGAGACAGGCATTTTGAAGTGACCTTTTTTTCTCTCTTTGAAATATGAAAAGTATTTCTTCTTGTCCATCCTGACCTACTGCCAATCAACTTAAACAGATATCTGAAGTTCCAGTATGATGTAGGGGAGAAAGTTTTTCTTTGTTCTCCCCAACCACTTACAAATCTTTATAACTTACACAAAGCTGCTGTGTCTCTACCTCACTACATTTTTGGCTAAAGTTAAGTGCCCTAACATCTTTAAACTTTCCTAATAAAAAGATGGTATAAACTCTTGCTGATTTCATTTGCCTTTTAAAAAAAATTCAACTCTGCAGCCTCCTTTTTGAGATATCTGTCCTATGAATCACAGTAATGATATATGGCAACCCCTACCAAGTTATTTTTTTAATTATATAATACATATAATATTTGTAATACACCAGGAACAAATATACAAAATATACATACAGATTGTAAAAAAAAGATAATACTGCAGAATCTTTCAGGATATTACAGAATCTTTCGCCATTAATAATACCTTACATAATCATAAACTGTCTTCTCTCAAATAATCTTAAATCTTAAATAATTCCTTATTCAATATTTCTGTATGTTGCAAATAGGCATTCCTTCAAGTAATGAAGGAATCATTTCCCCATTTCTCCTCTTAAATATATAGAAAATCCCAGTCTTTTCTAAAATTGTCCAGCGTTTGCCTTCTAAAAACATAGTCGATTTATCTATTTACATGATGTCATATAGTTCCAAAAGCCAGTCTTCAATTCCAGGTTATCCTTTTTCCATTTCCATTCAGGTTCTCCTTTTTCAGGTTCTCCTAGTTCCATTCTCTGGCATCTAACATTTCAGTTTTAGTAATAATATACAGTAAAATTGTCTGGTCTCTTTTTTCATATATTAATCTACAATCTTAATCATATTAAGAAGGTAAAGTTCAGGAAATCTTTTTTAATTATCTTAGTAATTTCACTATGAATGTTTTTCCAGTACCCTTTAGCCATCTCACATTGTGACCAGCAATAGTAAAAAGATCCTTTTTCTGTTTTGCATTTCCAGGATCTATTGTTGCACCCTTTGCTGGGGTCAAGTGCCATCTATACAGTAATCTGTAACAATCCTTTTTAATAGACTGGCTTCTGATAAATTTCAAATTTGTCCAAGTATCAAAACAATGATCTAATTGTAATGTATGCCCAATATTCTGGCCCCATTTAATCACATAGCTCTTTATCGTTTCTTGTTCCGTTTCCTTTTTTAATAGAAGTTTATACAGCTTGGCTATATTTCCTGACTTTAATATAATATCAAATTCAGAATTGGAATGATCAAATTTCTTTTCTTGTCTTGTTTAAATCTTAGAGTTGTCTATCTAAAAACCAAGAAAAAGTCTATGCCTTCTACCAATAAATCTTCTTTTGATTTAAAGTAGGTTTCATTTTCATGAAATTTCAGATCTTTATAAGTCCACCAATTTGTTGAGGGTTGGCTTTCTGAATTGTAAAAAACCTCTTGGGGGGATATGCATAGCGTTATTTGAGGACACAGCCTTTACTTATATTTATGCCAAATTCTAAAAAGTGTTTTCCTTAAATAATGTGACAAAAACTCCTTTCCAAGCTTATTCTTTGCGTACCATATATCTGCATGCCAACACTGTTTCAAATCTGCTCCTTCCAGAAGCAATATTCTCTCATCCTCTAATTTTACCCAATCGAATATCCATGTTAATACTTTAGCATGTGCATATAATTTAAGGTCTGGTAAGGTCCACCTCCTTCTTTGATGTCTTCCGTTAGTTTCCATTTAATTGTAGGTTTCTTCCCAGCCCAGATAAATTTAGCAACCCCCTACCAAGTTATTTTAAAGTACGTATGGGACACAGCACCACCACCACTTCTTATGCAGAAGCCAGATGGGCAGAAGCACAAGAGGCAAAGCACAAAAATGTCATCTCTATGCCATATACTGAACATGCCTAAACATAACAAGAAGACAACCTTGTCACAGGATGCACAGTAAATCAGATCTGCTTTTTATTTCTTACACCAGTAAGAAATTTGCTTTTGCAAAATCTCCTGTGAATTCAAAACAGTATATATAAGAAATCACATTATAACTACCATTCTCCCTCCACATTTGTGGATTTGAGACTCACGGATTTGATTATTCGCGGGTGGCTTGCCTTCTCCATTTCCTCGTCCTGTTCCCTAATGCAGGGAAATCTCCTCCCCTGCCCTTCCCCCACCAGCTATGGCACTGGCAGCTGGAGGGAGAGTGAAATGGGGGGGGCATCTCCTCTGCCCAGCTCCCCTTCCAGACAGCTGAGAGCTCCATCATGCCAGGGGCGGATGGCAGAGGGAAGTGGGGGGGTATCTTGACCTCCCTGCTCTCCTCCCTCACGCCTCCTGTGTGATTGTCCCAGGGGCAGGTGGGAGAAGCATGGAGGGAGCATGGTCTCACTCTCCCTGCTCTTTTCCAGCCCACCATGGTGAAAACGTGCCAGAGGTGGGTGGGAAAAGCATGCAGGGAGCATGATCTCGCCCTCCCCACTCTTCTCCAGCCTGCCATGGGTGCAATCTTGCTGGGGGTGGGTGAGAGAAGCATGGGGGGAGTGCGATCTCACTCTCCCCAACTCTTCTCCAGCCTGCCATGAGCGCAATCCTCCCCTGCTCTAGAGGAAGTTTCAGGAGCGTGCAAGACTGGCGATTGCCCATTCCCTGCATGTCCTGGGGCCTCTGCTCACTGGCAGCAGCCGGCAGGGGCATGCAGAGATGGCGATCACCCATTCTCTGTATGCCCTCAGCTGCTGCTGGTGCAACTGGGCTCACCATCCGCCCACCTGCAGCTCCGGCGCGATCGGCTGAACAGCAACACAGGGAGATGGCGAGGGGGGCAGAAAAGATTTTTTTCCTCCTGGTTGCCATCTGCCTGCCCGTAGCTCTGGGAGCAATCACTCTAGCAGCGGCGGGGGGAGCGAAAGGGAGGAATTATGCTTTCTCCCCTCCCATCTCCTGCCTGTTGCCAGCAATGGCTGATGTGGCCACATGTGCAGGGAAGGAAGGGTGCTGAGGGGAGTTATTCACAGTTATTTCATTTTTGCAGGGGTTTCCGCAAGTATTCCCGGTGAATGTGTAGGGCCTACTGCATATTAAAACATAAAAAAGACTGTAAATAAAAACAAAATCAAAGGTAAAAGAATGAATGATAAAACAAAACCAGAAGTAATAAAACGATACTCATGTTAAGATATCACCACAACAATTTATGACAAGCTCTGAAAGCACATTTACAGAAATTCTTAGCAGCTGCCCCTGCCAGTATTCCCATGCTCTCACTCTGTTTCTATCCTATAAATGATAAAGCCTGGTTCATAGAGCATTAGTTGATGTGATATCAGCACATGCAAAAAAAGCACTTTTAAAATCATATTGCTTTATGTACAGACAGATAGGAGGAAAGCTTATGCAACTGCTGATTTAGATGCAAAACAGCAACAGAAGGAAAGACACAACCTGAATGGCAACAATTTAAAAAACGAGTAGCAGACGCTCAGATTCTCAACTCAGATGTGCACACAAACTCTGTCTTTAGGTACTTCCTTGGCCAGTTATACATAATGGTAAAGTGGCTTATCAGCAATTGAAAGACTGAAATTTTGAAGGACTCCGTTGCTTCATCTTTACATCTAGTTTACATCCAAAATTTCGTCTTAACCACTCCAACACTATGCTAATATTAAATTTAAATATGACAAATTGTATATAAATTGCTTAAATTTTAAAAACATGCCAAATGTAGCATTTGTTATACAAATAACTCCCATTATCATCAGTTCTCATGACAAAAAATAATTATTCCATCAACTTACTAAGGCCTGAGTTGAAATTTTAGCCACCTCTGAGACTTGCCATCATCAAGGCTTGAAAAGTCTATTAAAAACATGAGCATTGTCCTGACTTACACTTTTTATATGGCCACTTTATGGGGGTTTAAAGTTATACTTCTTGGTATATAAGGTAAGTTATAATGTTTGCATTTCCAAAACAAGTCAGCAAAATATACAAAGCAACCAATCATTATAGCAAGCATTTTATGCCATTTACAACAACAACAGATATTTCTTTACTGGTTAAAATTAGAGATTCTTTCCAAAGCTGAGAGCTCTGGACAGTATTTTTCTAAATGTGGGGGTTCCAAAATAAACCCTTTTTTTTATTTAAAAATAAGAGGGTTTTTTTCTTTTTCAGGACATGGATAGAGCTCAAGTTGCACTAAAAGGTTGAGGAGATATCGGAATTTTAGATTTGACACTTGTAAGAGTTTCATTCAAATAACAACAACAATAAAATATATAAAGCAGGGAATTTAAGGAAGGATATTTCAGTTTTGTGAGTTTCATTATGACAAAAAACACTTAGGAAAGTACATGGCTTTCACAGTGAATGAAATGAAGACCAAGTTCATTAGTATTCTTGATGGCATGTTAAATTTGGAAATTTTGCCAGAAATATAATACCTAACCATTTTCAGCATCCTGTGAACTAAAAGAACGCACAGCACTTCTCTACTTTCCCTGAGCAGTATCTTCAGCTATGAACTTTTTAAATCCCAGAAGATCAAGTACAGATTCTAGATGCCAGAGATCATCTATCTTTAAATAAATAGTGACACCAAGTGGTAAGAAATAGCAAAGGTTCACATTTAATCATTTCTGCAACTGTATCTAAAAACATTTCTTTTATTAAAGACTTCCTGCAGATCTGATGGCTAAAACATGAGTGTTCCTGGGTGTACACACACACTAAGTAGTATTCTAGCACACAGAAATGTGCATACTTTAATGTGCTTAAGGTAAGGCCACCATCACACATAAATTTAAAGGTAGATCTTAATAGAAGGCTGAATTAGAAGAAATGTCAAGCTGTTGAAACGCTCATGAAATCAATACAAAGGGGATCTGTTTAAGAAAATGTCCCCCCATGAACAGTCACTCTTTATGCCCACCACTCTGAAGACAACCAAAGCATCTCACTTAGATGGTGCAGAAGCCCTTGCAAGGAAATCCCTGCAAAGAAACACTTGGTGTGTCTCTTGACCTTCTTATTCACTGCCCTGCTGCAGAATACCACAATAGAAATAATGCAACAGATGTTGGGACAATTTTTGTCACACCTACTTTTGGTGCATTTTAAATTTAAAAAAAAAATCTATATAGGGCACGTTCCTGTAACTGGAGGACACTGTCTACAAGTCTTGAGGTGACAATGTTTTAGAAGGTCTAACCTGTAGGTCTACTTTTATGTGAATTCTGTAGCTATGTGACTTGGGGTTCTAAAATATCTCATCCAGTAGCACGAGGGTTAAGTATTATATTATCAAAATAATATGCATAATATAATTTTTCTGGTATACAAACAATCAATGTCTTTCAGAGGAAGTGGGAAGTACAATTCATTTCATTCCAAGAAAAGCAAAATGATTTAAAGTATTGTGTGTGTGTATTAATCTAGCTTGGTCTTTATTAAGTGGGAAGCAAGTTTATTACAAGAGGAAGATGAATTGTTTGAAACAAAACTGATTTGCTAAAAGATTTGGTCATAAATAAACACAGGCAGCAATTTCCCAAACTGTGATATTTATTTAAATGCGATGATAATATAAGACATGCAATAGTTAGTTGCATATTACTTTGTTTAGGGCACATATCATCAGATACCAGAAGGAGACAGCAAATATGCTGTGCAAGCACACCTGCTTGCCTGTACCTACCATCTGGGTCACTCCTAATCCATTGACTACATTGCTGTGCTCTGCTATACACTCACATTTGATTCAGTGCCATGGCTAGAACTCTTACATCAATTTTTTCTAAACTTGTAATAACCAGCAAGTAAAATGTGCATACTCTCAGCCAGACCTGTAGTAACATGGTAGATGATAAACTTGGGACATTAAGGGTGCAGTTCTATGCACACTTGCACTTAAATCCAATAGTTAGTCCCAACTAAAGAAGATCATTGAATCAAATGGATTTATCTATATATTGACTTGTTATTCAACAACTGAACTCCATGCACCTTTCTTTTAAATCAGTTGGTTTAATATTCTGCTACAGGTCTCAGTTCCAACAAAATAATATTTATCATTCAGAAGTACAGTAGAGTCCTGGGTTATCCGACCCAAACGGGCGGCCGCAGCGTCGGATAACCGAAAGGGTTGGATTACCCGGACGCCCGTGGCGGCTGCTATTTTGGGGGCGTGTCGGGGCGGGCCTGGGGGAGCGGAAATGCCCACAGCCACGCCCCCAGGCCATCGTGACGTCGGTTAATCCGGATGGTTGGATAACCAAGATAATAAGCGGGACTCTACTGTATATTGCTTCC
Organism: Ctenosaura bakeri; assembly: GCA_948474755.1. NCBI lineage: Eukaryota > Metazoa > Chordata > Lepidosauria > Squamata > Iguanidae > Ctenosaura > Ctenosaura bakeri. The sequence continues at coordinate 96,854 of CAOLHI010004758.1, forward strand.
CTCAAACCTACTTGCAATAAAATAAATTTTAAAAATCCACCCCCCCCCAAAAAAACAGACTGAAGACAAAATTAAAACTCAGTTTTAATTAAACCAACTACATATACCAAATGCCTTCAAGAATAATACAGTTTTGGGTACTCACCAGAAGAAACCTTACTTCCCTTGGGATGGAATTTTGCAGCACTACTGCTGCTACAAAGAAAGCTCAGTCTCCTCAAACTCCTGTATTCTCCTAAAATGTCTAAACCCAAGCGCACAGCTGGCAAATTCCAGGTAGGTTCATTTAGGAGCAGGCACTCTTTCAGACCTCCTAGCCCTAAACTGTTTAGGGCTTTGTAAATCAAAACTGGCACCTTGAGTGAAGCTCAGAAACAAACTGGAAACCAACACCTCAGTCTCCAAAGTGCATGCCAGATCATAGTTTAACTGCCATATTTGCACTAGTTGTAGATTCAGAACCCTATTCAAGGGCAGCATCACAAACATCACATGACAGTAATCTAATCATAGATTTGTATAAAGGGACTCAGTTGCTGCTCTAGGAAGTCCTGGCTATAGCACCCAGATGGCCTACCAGGAAGAATGCCGGGTTCAAGAGTACTCCCAAGCTACAAACCTGATTCTTCATACAAAATAGGTTGTGACTCCAAGCCTAGATTGGTCTGTCTACTGATCAACAGAATTTCTGTTTTTCTGGATTCAGTATTGACTTGTTCACCCACATCTAATCTCTCAATACAGCCAGACAGCAATTCAGAACTTCCTTGGTATCCTAGAATGTTCAATATGTGCTTTAATTTCTACTGTGAAGGACTATTTTAAATTAAATATCGACATACAAACCTCCATCAAATGTTTCAGCTGAGATTTGTAATCATCCAGTTCTTCAAAGGCTGCTTCTTTCTTCACTTGTAGTTCATTTAGCTCCTTTCTTAAAGGATGTATTTCTTCATAGAATCTAACCTAGAAACCACAAGACAAACACACACAGTTATTACTCTCTAAAGTAGCTGAAAGAATTATAAATATTTTATATCTTTCTACCCTTCGTCTTAACTTCTTTCTTTGCTATCCTCTCAATTTTTAAGAGTTTCCAGGCAGAGACATACCTTTTTAAATTCTACCTAAAGCACTTAAAAATAAGTGCTGTGGAATCAATAAGAGAGAATCTCATCTCTGTCAAGAATCACATTCTGTTGATGGTAATCTGTCAGGGACTAAAGTGCTACTTCTTTTTCTCTCTTTCTGTTATCCTGTTCTCTTTCCTTTTCTGCCAACCTCTCTCACACTTTCCTCTCCTCCTAGCATGTTACAGTAGAAGGAACAGATTATTCTGAATAGAGATCTGAACTGATCATTTTCAAGGGCTTTTGATATTAGCCTGAAATCATGGGTTCTCCATGCCTATGCAATAAAAATAAGCATGCCTATTGCATGCCTATGCAATACAAATAATAACCCTGTATTTAATAATTTCTTCAAATAAAAATCCATAAATCTTACAATAGAGCAGGATTATAACATTGATATTTTACAAGCTAGCGACAGACTAGTACAATTTTGAATACTATACAAGGGACACTATCAAATTCAGTAGGGCTTACTCTCAGGACTCCTATAGGATTACAGATACTTAGGCCGGGATACAAAGATGTACCATTTAGTCCTCCACTTTCATGCAAGCTAGGGGTACAAAACCCTCGTGAAAGTGGAAAAATCATGAATGAGATTTTAAAAGCTCATTCATCTCCCAGAACTAAGCAGCCACCAGCCATGGTGGGGGCTGATCCAGCTCTTCATCTCTCCTTCTCCTTTCCCCTGCTCCCATCCTCCATATTCTCTTGCTTCACACCCCACAGTCCACCTCTAAGCCCCACTTCCCATCTTCTCCCCATTTTGTTGTTCAACAGTACTTCCTCTACCTTCTCTTACGTCTCACTCCATGGTCCACCTACCCTGCCAAAGGCAAACAGCCAGTTTGCAAATGGCAAGGGGTTCATTTATAGGATTCAGAAGCAACAAAAGACACCAGTTGTACTTGAAAAAGCCTTAAAATTTATTGAACAGCAAGCGATTTAAATAACATAAGCATACAAGCAATTATCAGCATGCAGATGGAATCTAAGCCCATGATGCCTGGTAACATATAGATGGATTTCTCACCACACAAGACTCCTTCAATAAGCTGCCCAGAAGCCTGGGATGGAGCACCGAAGGGGACCCCTCTGTGGAGCTACAAGGTATATGGCACTCCAGCTGTAAGCCCATGCTGAGCTCCCCCTCAGGACAGATTCCAGCAGGGGTTTTATACCGCTTGATCTAAGAGGACTTGGCCATCTTCCACAGAAACTTCTGGACTGTTACACCTGGGATGAGTTAAACTGCTTTGAACTGTCAAGGTCACCAATTAAGTGGCTATCTTTTGGATTCCTTCCAGCTCCTGTTATCCAGTACTAATTGGATAGTTGTCCCGAGCCAAAGGCAGGTGCCAATTAGCAGATATCACCTGCAACTTTGTTTTCTCTACATTGTAAGCTAACAAGCATACAAAGTACATGAAAGAAGACTACAGAAACCGAAGCAAATTACAGTATACTTAGCAAGTCAGATGGCCTTTCTAGACTTTTCTGAGGAACAACATGGAGAAACTTAGATCATGGAGGAACAGAGGTCAGGCCATACCCTACAGCTCCTCGAGAGTACAATGGTCTTCCAGTCATTTCCCATACATCACTGCCAACACCATTTCTCATCCTTCTCCCATCTCCCATCTTCAAACAGCACCAGCCCCTACCTCCTCTAACTTCACATTCTGTGAGAGTATGAGGAAGGGAGGAGAACCTACAAACTCATGAATAATCAAATTCACAAAAGGGAAACTCATGGAAGTTGAGGGCCAACTGCACTTTTGCTTGAACCAACTGCTCCATCAGAATCAGCAATTCTCATAGCCTTCGGCAGCCCCCATACATCTTATGGTGCTGGAAACTAAGTTTTTGGTGACATGGAAAGGATGTAGTGGGAAAGGAATAATGCCCTGTTGGAATTGGATATGGAACTACCCTATTAGCTCTTGGTTATAAATTCAGATCAACAGGGGCAATGTATTTACCTTCTAATGATTTTTAATTTTTTAAAAAATTAAAATGTAGACATGAACATCGAAGTCTCCAAACTGAGTTCTTTCAAAAATGGTTTCAGAAAGTATTTTTTCCAAAATAAAAGTTTCAAAAATAAATTAAGACAAAACTGGATACTCAGATCATCCACTGAGATATAAGACTATATAACTTTGTCTGCAGCTTTTTCAGATGACAATAAAATAGGTCCCCCATATCTTCTGACTCGCTTTCCCCAGTTTCACTAACCCACTGCCAAAAAATAAAATAAAAAAAATCACCTTCCTCCCTTTCCTGCTCCACTCACCTGCAACACAAGTAGTGTAGTTATAAACTAAGAGAGACATGACGCTGACTTCAGATCTTATAAATACTTACTGACGCAAGGAAGGGAGTAGCGGTGGAGGGTGAATGGTAAGAATGGCAAAGTACAGTGCCAGCAGCAAAGCTGCTCTCTCCTGCCCTCCTTTCCCATAAGTGCATTCAGCCACATGATACTTGAGAGATGAGCAAGAAGCTCTGGGGAGTGTCCCACATCTCTCATACTCCCATGTGATGATGACACCTATGGCCCCCAAGAACAAAATTTGAGAGTGTCTGGAGAAGAAAGTGGCCACCTCTTGCAAGTTCATGGCTATCATTGCATCTAGGGTGGACAAGTGCACAGGAGTAACTGTGTCATCAGGAAGGGGAGGTCACTGTGGTACTACTGAGCACCTGACAGCTGGCATTGCCAGCCCCTCCTTTTCCTTGCCCACTGGCGTGGCACTTTGCTTCTTCATTTGTGGTGGCAGGAATAGCCAGGCCAAAGAGCTTAGACTGTAAGTCAACTCCCTCTGCTATGGCAAGTAGCCCGTCTTCCTGCAACACCAGGAGGCACAAGCACTCTTGTTGTGGGCATCTCTAGGCCTTCCACATGAGAGTTTTTTTTTTTGGGGGGGGGGTTTGCTGTCTTAAAATACAGTCAAAATATAGAGTTCACTATTACCCACTTTTTAAAAAATTAATTATGGTAAATTCTGGAGCATAACCCCTGAGGATATGGGAGATCTACTGTACAAAAATTGGGGTGTACTTTAGAGGACTCTTGTATCTACCTACTCATAATTCCACAAAGTCATTGCTGTAATATGATAAGAGAATCAGATATCAAGTGTCAGAGGCAGCAT
>CAOLHI010004759.1:0-100278 GCA_948474755.1 Ctenosaura bakeri
AGACACCATCATTCTGGCTGCTGACTTTGTTCATTGGTTGGCACCACAAAAACATGACACAAGTGTGACTTTTCTTGCAAGAAGGATTTTGCTTCATTTAAAAGACAGCTAGGTTCTTACTAATCATGCCTGGGCAAATTAGCATTTAAATATGTGCAAAGTAGTCTTAGCTATAGTGCTTTCCTCTGGAGACAGCAATGAATAAACAACAACAACAAAAACCTTTGAGTATTTAGGTCCTTCTCTCCCTCAGTTCCCTTTTCTCATAATGAAATGCTGTATTCATTGGCATCTGTAAGTAACATTAGCAGAAGGTAGAAGAGGGACTGCTTAGCAACCCACAGAAATCCCAAAGAGAGGTGGAAAGGAAGTGATTTTCATGTAATTATTCACTACTACAAAAGCTGTTGTCAGGTAGACACTAGAAACATAGCTGTTTTATTATTCTCCTAACCTACTTTTAATCTTTTGAGAAGCACTCCCATTAAAAGAAGGGGAAAGAAAGGGCTTAATTCAGCCATTTTATGCCTAACTATTTAAGTTCTGTTTTCTCCCCTAATGAAGCCCTGTGCTTACAGAAGCTGTGTTGTTGAACACCCCCACCCGCACCCTCCCCCCTCTAGTAAAACCTCAGAAACAAAATTACTCCTCTCCAAACACAGCACATTTTCTGCTGTTTGTGTACACATAGTGAGGTTCATATTTTGTTTTATTTCATTTTGTTCTTTAATTACAAATGTTTAATGGTAAGGTAAACTGAAGGGGTAAAAGATTATAGGTACACATAGCAACGAAAAGGCTTAGACTGTCGTGCTGAAAGTTTTCAACATATTTATACTGGACAATACTAGGTCTCTTCTAAGTGTGTATCCACACTGTATTCATAATTATAACACTTTGATCCCACTCTAACTTGTCAGTGCTCCCTTCCATGGAATCCTAGGATTTGTGGTTTTGTATGCATAGTGTAGTGGTTTAAGCTTTGGACAACAACTCTGGAGACCAGGGTTTAAATTCCTTCTTAGCCATGGAAACCCATTGAGTGACCTTGGGCAAGTCACAGCCTCAGAAGAAGGCAAAGCCAAACTCTCTCTGAACAAATCTTGCCAAGAAAACCTTATGATAGGTTTACCTTTGCAACACCATAAGTCAGAAACAATTTGAAAGCACATAGGAGCAGCAACAGTAACAACAAAGGTACTTAGAATTTGCTGCTCAGGAGCCCTGGTATACTTCCTTGAATTAGAGCAGCGAATTCTGGATACTTTCCCAAACTAGAAATCCCATACTTCTGCAGGTGCAGTTAATAAAGTGACTACAGCTTTAAAAGCTGTGCAGTGTCATACCCTCCAACTGTCCTGAGCTGACAGTGACAGGCCCGATTTAATTCTCTGCTGGTCCACTTTTACAGCTGTTTTTTCAAATGTCCCAGTTTCTTCCTTCTCTTCCCCTTTTCCCCCTTTCTCCTCAGCTTGCTTCAGTTACTGCAAACTGAGTTCAAACTGAAAAAGAAGGTTGCACTCAGTTGACTCAGGAGGGGAAGGGGAGAGGAGGCAGCAGAATCTTGTCCTTCCCTGTAGGCTCAAGCAAAATCAACCTGCTTCAACCTCTTGTAGCTCATGTCTTTTTCTTCATTAATAATTTTGCCATATTGGTCATATTCTGATGTTGCTTGGCCACATGTGTCCCAGTTTTCATCTGTGAAATGTTGAAGAGTATGCAGTGGGAGTACAACCTAATACTTAAAAGTTTGGTTTTTGAGTTTCAGTAGTGCATTTGTGTCTAGCATAAAATAATTATCTTCCCATTATATTTCATACTGTTATAATAGTATTTTATTGATTTTATTGATCCTCAAAGGGCAAAATTAAGAGTTTCCTTTTTTGAAAGGATGTACATATAGCTGGGTCATTCAGAATGTGCATTTGCTTCTATCCTAATCTGTCTCAGGCCATTTCCGCACTAGACTGTCATAGCGCTATTATTCCACTTGCAACATCTTATGGAATCCTGGGGTTTGCAGTTTCGGGAGGGGCCGCCTGCAAGTGGAATAATAGCGCTATGACAGTCTAGTGCGGAAATGGCCTCAGTTTCTACAAATACATTTATATTGCATACAAATTATACCTGCTTTTCCAGAAATGGGAGGAAAACCACTAAAGGGTATTCAAGATTTATTGGAAGAAGGACTACCTATAATTATATGAAAGTACTGTTGTGGCTGTTGTGTGCCTTCAAGTCATCTCACAGTGTCCTTAAGGTGAACCTGTCACAGGGTTTTCTGGGACTGAGAGTGTATAATGCGCCCACCGTCATGCAATGGGTTTCCACGGCTGAGCAGGGAACCAAAGACCCTGGTCTTCAGAGTCATAATTCAACACTCAAACCTACAGTACCATGCAAAGTATGGGTACGGAGATGAAGGGTAAAGCACATGAATTTTCCCAGCTTTGCAGGAGAAGCCACACTTACATCCTGTTTCTGTGGTACCAACCAACATACAAAGTTATAGGCAGAATGATGGTATTGTGGAGAAGAAATACGGCAGGGTGTCTTTCACTTGAGGCTTGTTCAATCATGATCTGCATTCTCTCAACGTGCAAAGAGGGAAGCAGTTCCTAACAAACAGGTCTTAAAATTTAAGTTTTAAAAATTAAGACTGAAATTATAGTTGGTAAATTAATCACCTAAAGATATTGTTAATTCATAGGTATAGAGATCCCATTTATACTACTGAGGAGAACAAATTGAAAATGGAGTCATTATCAATAACGTACATCTATTTTGGTATTTTGGTCCCATTGGGTTACTGTGATGGCAGTATATTTATTCGTTTGTAAGTCTGCAGACATTTCTCATTCCAGTTGGTTCTGTAGAAATATTTTTTTCTATTTACAGTTAGAGTAGAAGTGTTGACAAAAAAGCCCACACAAACTAAACCGTTTTAATTGCCTGTCTACAGACCAAAACAGGAGGTGTTAACTAATATTTTTAGGCCCAACATTCTGCAGTTGGAGGGACAATATTCCCAACACCATGAAAAGGAAAATTTGTTCCTTAACTAAAATGATTTCCCCACCTCCCATGTGAATTTTATCTATGCTAGGTTATTTTATTTTCTCCTATCAAATCATTTCCTCCCTCTTACATTTCTTTTAGCCACTTGTCTTTGCCTTGCTTGCTCGTGGCCTGACTTCATTTCTTCCTGTTTATCCTACCATGGCTTTATGATTTACATTGTTATACACAGACTTGTCAGACTCCGTGAATTAAACCTTTGGCACTGTGATCTCTACTAGGCTAAAAAGCTGAGGAAATTAGTTTTGTAAGCTGGTGTATTAGTTCTACTGCTGGAAGGGGGGAGTCTCTTTTTGAATGAGCTTACATTATATGGGTTTTTGAAACCATTTTGACTTACGTTCACATTTTTTTTAAGCTCCTGGAAATTACAGCTAATTCTTTCAAAATCCACTGTGCTGAGGCTCTGGTTTCTCTCTGAAGTAAATCCTTTGGGAGTGGGGTGAGGGAGGTGTCATTGCACTGTAGTACTTTGGCTGTTATCAGATACCATTTTCTCTTCTTAGGCTTCAGGTTTTCACGGACATTTATAATTGTGAATGGAGGCAAGAGATTGCCTTCCATCTGCTTTAGCACTTTATAATTTGATCTGTCTTCCCGCATAAATACCCAGGGTAGTATAGTGATTCCCTGGGATTTCAGCCAGCACCCTGAGACCTTGCAATCCTAAAAGAACGGGTTAACTTTTTCTCTTCTCCCAACTATATCTACCTTTTTAAAAAAAGAAACAAACACAGGTTATAGAAAGGGAGTCTTGTGGCACCTTTGAGACTAACTGAGAGAAAGAAATTGGTAGCATAAGCTTTCGTAGACGTAATTTGACTTCATTAGATGCATCTAATGTTGCATATGGTGAAGCAGAATTAAGTTTACGAAACCTTATGTTACAAACTTATTTCTCTCAGTTAGTCTCAAAGGTGCTACTGTATGCTGATCCAAACACAGGTAAGTCTTTGGATTCTACCACAAATTCTAGAGTTCAAGTAAACTAGCCATTTAAGTTATAGTTTTCACTTTAATCAGCTGTTATTGAAGATAGCAATAGTGTAATGCATGTTTCCATACATCTGTAATACCTTGCCCAACTTCAAGTTTGGACTAAGAATTGCCTGGGTTTACAATTCTGTATGGTATAGATAGCGCAGATAATTCTTCCACATGAGAGAGTAACAGGTAATGTAACTTCTGAACGATGCTTAACAACTTCTCTCACTTAAGCCTTCTGGTTGTGTTCTGAGTTTACGGTGCCAGAGCAATGATGGAACCTCTGCCACAACTATCTAGTTGTTGTGTGATATTATAATCTGCGATACAATAGACAATTGTTTTTGGTAATATCTATATAATGTCACAATCAAATGAAGGTGAGAGTGGTTTAGGAAGCTCCTTTCCCCAATTTTATCACAGTTATGACCTCAGTAGTTTTCTATAAATACTAGCTGAGGATACTGCCAGAAATTTTAAGAAGATGAGATCCGCAGGGTCACCTTCATTCTATATTAATTGTGATTTAAAAAACAAACAAAACAAAAAACATATCCATAGAGTCAGATAACATATTTACAGCATAGATAAATTTGGGTAATATATAATGAAATAAGTGTGTAGCCCTCCAGATGTTAGATTGCAGTCTTAGGCAGCATTGCCAAAAGAGAGGAATGCTGGAAGTTTTGCATATTGGCAGAAATATTTAACTTGAAGGGGTCGATCTCAAAGCCAATGAAGACATGGAGTGGTAATAAATTACTGATGGTTGGGGAGGGGAATTAGAATAGAGTATTTGGAACTGAAGCAGTCTATACTATAACATTTTGTTATTTTCATTTTCTTTTTGCCTCAACTAATTTGGCATAGGTGAACAAGTATACTGAATAAACAGGAAAAACTCGCCACTTAGGCCCTTTCCACACGGGGAAATAAAACGTGGTAGTGTGACCTCCGTTGGAGGTCGTCTACACCGTAAAGTGAATTGGGGCGGACTACTTTTGCGTAGTTCCACACCCCAATCCGCGCTAGGGCGACCAGAAGTGGCGCCGCCATGTGCTTTTAAAAAAACACTTTTTATGTGGTTTTTAAAAGGCACGGGGCGTGCAGCCCCATGCAGCCCCGTCACAGTGCCCAGTGTGGATTTGCAGGCGCGCACAAGGGCGTGCCTGCAGATCTGCTGGGGGCGGGATTTCCGACTGGCGAGGTTCTCCAGTTGGTGGAGAGCCTCCGCCAGTCGTAAGCTGCCATTTTGGGTGCTGCAGGACGCCGCGGGACGCCAACGAGTGTGGAGCAGCGAAAACGCGCTGCTCTACTGGCAACGGACTTACCCGGTTTAAGGTAAGCTCCGTTTCAGCGTGTTTCCGGCTGTTTCTTTGCCCGCGTGTGGAAAGGGCCTTAGTCACTCAGCTATGGGCAGCTGCTGTTACAAATAGCAATTTGATTGATTGATTGATTGCATGGTAAATTTATACTTGTTTATGCTTAATTCACGTGCAGCATCTGAGTATACTCCTAGGATAGTGTTCCTTCTGTTTGAAGCAATGGTAACTGTTAAGAAGTGGCACAGTTTAATCTGTGTGTTTTTATCACATAGCAGTACTGCAAGGAAGGCCCGTCCGGTTACCTTGGCGACAGTTCTTCCCCTGAGTGAGAGAAGAGTAGCTGTGTTTGATCTCAGTGTTTATATACCATGTAACCAAATCAAATTGGCTGTATAGCATTGTGATGTCATTATATTCCCCATATGATCCCTAATTGGCAGTAATTGTGCAGATGAGTTCTAAATAAGAAAATTGTACTAAAGCAGCAGCAAGCAGGGAAAAGATTGGTTTTCAAAAGCCATGAAAAGTAAAAATAGCATTTCTCCATTTCACCCACTGACATACTCCCTTTTAACTTAACAAATATTCATATATGAGCATTTTTTCCAATTCTCCCTATTGCATTCTTTTATTTAATCAAAATAATTCATTATTTGTAAAATTAGTCAAGGAAGTTCCTCCCAAAGGGCCAGTGATAAATAGAATTGTATCATGCCAGTTCTGAGTCGTAGAAACCTGTAATAAACAGTTTTAAAAGTCTGTCAGTTCCACTATCGAAACTAACTAAGCTTTATCAGTTTAGAATGCTTTTTTAATCATGGCAATAATATCAGGTTCTGCACATTTTGCTTCAAACAGTTCCCTTAATGGTTTTAAATGGAATTGTCTCTATATGTGAAACAGTAGTACACCAGCCATCTTTGTGCAAACTATGCTACAAGCTGTCATAATGGGAAGATTAAAAGCAACAATCACACTGAGCACTTTGCTGATATTAAATTTATAGGAATTCCCAGTAAATAGCTTTTGATCTGTATTTTTTTCAGTGGTAAATGAGCTGGGGGGGCATTGTTACCGTGATCTGATACATTGTTACTGTGAGCAAATACAGATGAACTTGATAGTGCATCTTGTTGAGGGATGATAGGAGTTTCAGCCCCATAGAAACGCAGCAGAAAAGCCGGAGCACAGCGAGGCAACAGCAGCAACCTTGTTCCCCAATAAGGATACTCACACAGAGGAGTTTCTTCCAAAACAGGAGGCACTTTATCTTGCAGCAAAGTTCCGTTATATACAAAACATAGAGTAGACTGACAAGAGCGTGCGCCAGGCACCAGGTTTGGTCAACAGACAATACAGACTGGGGATTGCTTTCTTATGTACATATCTACAACCAATCAGGTAGAGGTTTGCACGCCTCCCTCTACCATCTGCACGTGACCCCAGTTTCTTATGCAACCTTGCAATTACCCACAGCTGGGGCATGATGCAACATCTTTGCAGTGGGCTGATCATTTTCCCAGGGTTCCCTGCCTGGAATCCCTGACACATCTGTATTTGTCCCTTCACTCACAGCATCCCAAACAAACATGGCATCTTCATGTAAGAAAGCTTCCTTCATTATACTGGTTCATAAATGTTTGAGATTCTTATACTTACTTAGGATTGTACTTACCAAAATGAATTATTGTTTTTCCTTTGTAATCAGATATAATCATTGTTCAGTAGTACGTCACTAAAATACTAACAGAGCTGGTTAATACTGGTTGCCACATTTGAAGCCAGAATTCCTTGTAGCTAATGTTTTACTACCATCAGCGATAATACTGTATCTCTTCCAGATCTTCATTGCATTCACTAGAACTGTAGCTCCAGCTCTGCAAATTCAGATTTATTACCATTATATATATATTTTAAAAAGTCTACTAGTCCCTTTCTGTGGGATAAATATCATATAAATTTTACTGGTATATTATCAGACTTACGATAGAAATAGGCTATATTGCATTCCTTCAATGAAAATCAGGGAGGAAATTCGGATGATGGAAAAGATGGGGATGAATGCCTCCAAAGTGGCATGAGGACATTTCTGCCCAAGCAATAGGACTTTTCCTTCCTCTCTTCCTTGTGCACTCCTCCATCTGTTCTGGAGGGTCCCTTAACTTTCTAGAAAAATGAGGAAGGAACACAGGAATGTTGGTGGGGAAGGAGAATGTATTCCACCAGTCAGATACAACTCATGATAATGAGTTTCCACAGCAAGAATATGTTGTGTTTTAACCGTGTTTATTGAAGTCTCGCTCCATTTTCAGAATGATAAAACTTGAGCAATTTAAAGTTTCCAATGGCAGAGTATTCCAAAGTTTGGAAGCAGCTTTTAGGATGTCTCATTCATTACATATTTGCTAGAAAACTGCATTTGGCTTCTGAATATGTGTTATCCCCTCTGTATTACCCTGTACTATGTAACTGGAACTGATTCCCAAGATAGTCAAGAGCTTAAGTCAAGGTAACAAATAATCCCTCAACTCTGTTATCAGTTCCAATTAGAGTAGAACCACCGTATCAATTATATTTACTTATGTATCATAATCACTATTCCACACTTGATTGAATGGCTCTACTTTAGTTTTGACTAACCAATAGGATTCCAGCTGTTAAAGTGAAGTTGCAGATTCTTCCTTTCTCCCTGAAAGCCTCCCTCTTTATTCTCAAATTGTGATTTTCAGACAGATAACAATGTGCAAGTTCAGTACACTGATCCAAATGCAACATTGCAGCACCCTGCAGCACCAGTGTGAAAGAATATTGTTCACCTCACTCTTCCCTGCAGAATTTGGTGCTATCTGAAAACCATCTTCTGAAGGCTTCCAATCTGCAGAGGGTTTTATGAGGTACATGAGAGCTGCAGTGAAGAGAGGAGGTCATCTCCTATCAATTCTGCTGAAGGAAAGACATCTCCAATTGGATTTGGGCTGTAGCCCACTATAGTTTCAGAGGAATAATTGTATTAATGTACATCTTTAAAATTAACAGTGCAGAGAACAGATCTTCTCTTGTACTGGTGCCAAGACTTCTTTGAGGACAGTGCTGCCATCTGAGAGCTGGTGTAAGGTTCCTTGTGCCACACTGTTGTCCTTGTTTTGCCTTGTTCCACATTTGTTAGTTTGCATTATTATTACTCAGTTCTTTATGTGCACATTTTAAAATTTAATCCTTATGGATACTAGGGCAATGAGCAAATGTAATTAAAATAATAAAACAACAAAACTATGCAATCATAATGAAAACAGAAGAAAGGAGCAATTACAATAAAATATAACAATCCAGGCAATTAAAATGCCCAGGCAAACAAAAGGATTTTGAGCTGACACCAAAAGACTTGTAGGCTTGGTGTGGAGGTTGGGCTTGTTACTAAAATTTGTAATCTACTGCATATTTTTAGGAGCAACTCAGTGCTCATTCTTGTTCCTAACTGATCACAAGCAATGAGTAACATAACACATTAATAATTTAGTACTTTCAACATTATATTGCTGCATTTAATTTATGTAAAAAAAAGCTCTGTAAGCCCATTACAAGAGTCTACACAGTGGCTATGGCAAAAAAAATAAAATAAAAAAATTCAAAGTATAAGCTGTGTGGGAATCATGAAGTATGGCTTTCCTGCTGGATTAAAAGTTCTCCAGAAAGCTTCCTGGAAGTGCTTATTTGAGGAAAACAAATAAAAAGGGGAGCTGTTGTGACTGCAGCCAGTTGGCTGTTGGACAGTGAATATCTCCCTTCTCCAGTAGTATTACATGAGCGAGCTATATAAATATGTGTGGTAGTTAAATAAGTTCTAGAAAGGTAGTTGTGTTTGACTGTTATCGGATTCTGCACAGAATTAGTTAAAATTCAAAGGCCTTAACTAAAGAAGAACCTTCATGATTTATTCATATGTTTGAGCATTGCGATTCAAAGAAAAGGTAGTGAGTGTGAGGCAAGCTTATGAGCTTGCCTGATTCCACCACACACCTCTCAAGCTGTTGCTCTGTGGCAGAAACTTGCCTTTCTCCATCTCTTCCAGGGTCAGCAAGGATAGCTCCTGCACTGCAGCCACACAAGGGCTGAACTGCCAATCTTAACTGAAGAAGATCCACAGAATCAAAGAGATTCATTCTTGTTATGCCTTACTATTCAGCAGATGATTCATTTGTAACAAAAGAGCAACCAATGTAATATAGACCAAGCATCAGGTAGAATAAGTTGTGGAATGCTTCAGTAAATAGAATCTCTAGTGCCTTGATTGAATTTTCAATAAATGAGTTTCATAGTGAGGTTCAGCACACTTTTCTGGACTTTGGATTTAGTCCTACAACCATCTCTTTTCTTCCTATGAATGTTGAATATTGTGCACACACACACACACACAAAAAGAATTGATTCCTTTTTGTGGACACATCATTACGAACCTCCATCCAGATACACAATGTCCTTCAGAATGGGAAATGTCACAGTCATACACACACTTTTCCTCATTTACTTGGATGAAATATGCTGTTTTAGCTATGTGTGCATTTTTGGGGATTAAGGGTGGCCCCTTTGCTGAAAAGAAAGGGAAAATTTGGTTTCGTGAAGTTTCTTTCAGCTTCATACCAAGTATACATGGAGTTCAGAACTGAATGGTAGAAGTAGTTTCTGTGTCTTGATCCTATGTTCTTGCTAATGTTTGGCAAATAGAAGTGTAAAGATACTCCTACACTGCTGCAAGGGGTAATGGGCAAAAGTTGATTGGGGGTGAGGAAAATCTCTATTCCAAAATACTTCTGTTAAAAAAAAAACCCCTCATTGCAATGCTTCATCCATTATTACTTTTTTATCTATCATCATCATCATCATCATCATCATCATCATCATCATCATCCTCGTCATCATCAGAGTGTTGTCTTCTGTTTCCTACTAAGAAAATGTTTGAAACTATTCAAACCCATGAAAAATACTTGTTGCATTTTCAAAAGCAGTTTGCCATGCCTTGGAGGAGTGAAGGACTATTCAAGAAGTACAGTTCCAAAACTCCCATGGGCATGGAATAGATGTTTTATTATCCTCTGTATCTTGAGCAATATCTTGTTGAAGATACGTTAATCCACATTAGTTTAGTTGTATGTGTTTTCAGTTGTCCTAGATGATATTTGGCTTTCTAAGAGTTCCCACACATCATACTCTGTCAAAATGTTGTACACTTTTCTCATTGCTGAGTACATAATCTTAGAGATATAATCAGCTATATTTTATTCATCATGGCAGCAGTAAAATGATTTAATCTTCTGTTGCAAATTACATGTGATCCTAATGGTGCTTCTAAACACAAACACTTCCACTTTTCAACAGCACCTGGAAATAGTTACGTGTAAAATATGTTTCTTTATTTTCAAGGTATTGATTTCTATGATAGTTAAATGAAATGTTTTCTAAGTCCGTCTCAATTTATGTCTTATACTAAGCATTGTGTTGTGAAGTTTTCACAGATAATTTACTACCAAACTGAAGAAATTGCAGCATTTCGGGAGTATTTTGGTAATCATAACAACTTCCCTAGCCATAAGGATTGCAACTAGCTAATTGGGATTTTGTTGTTTATTTGTTTTAAATTTAAGTTTGAACAGCTGACATTTGTGACATATCACATAATGACTTTGGCACTCTTCAGATTTCCCAAACTAATTTGTTGTGAAGTTGCTGAACTAACAGAAGGAGCTTCACAGGTTTGCTTTATAAAAAAAAATGTAGCCATAGTTTCTATATTGTGCATTTAATTGACTGATTATCAGTAATATGGATTATGTTTTTAAATTTGTTTTACTGAATTTGTCACTTATTCAAACACTGCCCTGAAGTGGTTTGGGCAAGTTATTGAAAATGAATATTTGTGCAGCAATTTCTGTGTGGATATCCCAGTATTATGATAAAAAACAGACTACAGTGTTCCACATTTGAAATAGTATATTTATTTAGTCTTAAAAATACCACAGATGCCAAAACAGTACAGAACATGATTATCTACCCTACAGCGAAAAGGTGAAGTGTTTAGGTCTTTTTCATTTAGGGAAAAAAAAGTAACGGAGAGAAATGATAGAAGTTTATCAACTTGTGAAGAATGTAGACTCTTTTCTGTGTGTCTCCTGTAATACTAGAAGTCAAGAATATCCAGTAAAACTGATTGAAGGTAGATTGAGGCAACAAGTGGGGAAGAAAAAACTTCCAGGAAGCAAATAATTAATTTGTGGAATGTTGCAATTGCTGCAGCAATTGCTTCTTGTTAGGTGATTTTAGAAAGTCATCCATCAACAATAGGTCTATCAATGGCTATTAGCCTGGCTATTGGAACCTGTGACAAATAGTCATAGCTAAGCAATAAGGCTGTTGATTTACTCTGACAGCTCAGTGTAGACTCATATGCTAGGAGTCAGTGTGTTGACAGTTTTGATGATAAACTTTTCAAAGGTATAATTGGCCACAAAGTTATCTGTGTGACCTTGCAGCTGTCTCTGTTTCTCATCTTCTTACCTACCCCACAGTTTTATTGTCAGTATAAAATAAAGAAGAAGGGAGGGAATAATCTTCTCTTCTTTAGAGGAAAGGTGGGGTAATAATGTAGTCAGAGGCTGTTCCAAATTCATTAAAAATGTTGACAACATATTTAAAATCAATTGTTATATAAAATGCCTAAACCATTAATTTTTAGATTAACAGCTAACATTATACTTTATTTTCATTTGTTACTTTGAGAGACAAGTTGGAAGTATTGACAATTCGAGGCCATTTTAAATCATCTTAAATGGGTTTTTCATGTAATGATTTAAAATTATTTATATTAAAGATTAATGTACTGAATTGATTTTTCTTTTCTTCATGTGCCCTGCTAATCTGTAGCAAATTCAATTATTCATTGCTACATACTTATCTTAGAGGTACTGGTACCAAGACAATTGCAAGTACAACAACTTCTTCCAAAACTTTGACCTTAATTCGTAGAAACTGCCTCTTGCTCTTTCTACCCCCCTTAAACAATTCAGTAAGATTTTATTAAATACATTGTTAAATACATTGGCACAGTGGGTAAAAGAGGTAAGTAAATGAACTGATTTTCCACAAACCTTCTTTGTTGCTCACTGGAGAGATAGTCCTCAGTAACAACTGAACTTTTCCTACAAGGAAGTTGTATGGCTATATCAATTAGTGAAACCATTGAAGTTCTAAGTTACTGTTCAATACAAATAGGTCCAGTGAACTTTGTGCATTTTCTCCAATAGTTTTGCTTTGGTTTGGAATATATACTGGGACTGTGCACACACCAGATGGCGGTAATCTTACCAAGCATCTAATATCAGTGGGTCTGTAAGCACAAACTCGCTGTTTTTTTTACATATTGTTATTGTTGCATGCCTTTAAGTTGTTTCTGATTTATGGCAGCCCAAAGGCAAACCCTATCATAGGTTGTTTTTTGTTTGTTTGTTTGATAAGATTTATTCAGAGGGGCGCGTCTGTGCATTCCTCTGAGGCCAAGAGAATGGGCCCAAGATCGCCCAGTGGTTACCATGGTTGAGCAGGGATTTGTATGCTGGTCTCCAGAGTTGTAGTCCAGTGGTCAAGGCACTAAACCATGCTGGCTTTCTTACATGATCTTAATCTCACAGAAACTGTCTTGGTTGCTTGCAAAGGATATGCCAAAACACCTAGCCAAGAATCTTATTTTGTGACTCCTCTCTTTTGGAGTCAGTTCTCTCAATTCTAGCATCAATAATTTTCTTGTGAACATTTTATGTAGTGGGTTTCCAAGCCCAGATCTAAAATAGTATCATGAGTACTTCCAAGAAGGCTTGAGTTTAAAGAAACTGTGCACCATGACTAGAAAGAACTGTTCCTGCAATGTATGCCATTAGAACAAGATGGAGAGGACTCTCAGAATCCAGAAATAGATTATCCTCTGGATTTCTGCTGAAGAAAAATAGTAATTATCAATAACTGAGCCAAGAGTATTTTCTCTGCTGCTGTTGATAGAGATTAAGCATAAGGTATTGTTTTCAATTAATACTGAAAATTGTCCTATGCCTAAACTTAGTGTTTGACAAATCAGAGCTCCAAAACAAGAAGAAAAAGACAAAGACATCATGTGAACATGTAGAAATGTTTTTGTTTTTTTTAAAAAAATGCTTTGGTTTTTTTTTTTTAAAAAAACAGCTGTCTGCTTCATGGTACTAAGTACCATGACAGAAACAGTTTTCAAACTTCATTGTATTAAATACAAACTAATTGTATTAAAAACTCAAATCAAAACCACTTGTGGCTTGATCCTGGTTCTTGAGAGTGAAGGCCATTTCAGTACTACACTGTTATAATGCTCTATAGTGTTCTATTTTCAACATCCTATGGAATCCTGAGGTTTTGAGTTTAAGGAGGGGCCTTTAGAATTCTCAGCCAGAGAGCTCTTTGGCCTCAGTAAAGTATAAACCCCAGAATTCCACAGGACGCTGAAAGTGGAATAATAGCACTATTAACAGTGTGGTACGGAACTGGCCTAAGACTATGGTGTATAACAACATGACCAACTTTGAAACCATAGCGTGCAGTGTCTAATATCTAAACTTGTATCTACCCTCTCCTTTTGCCCTTTCCCAGCTACTTCTTCCAGTGGAGTAGCAACATGGCTGCCTCAAGATGGAGAGCATTGAAGCAATGAACTGCAGTATTTCTCTCCTCCTGGAAGATCTTGTTGCTTCTGCCTTGCCTTCTTTCCTGTACTTCTAACTTTCCCCACCCTATTCTTCCCCTTCACCTAATGCCTCTGCTAGTCTCCACTCTCTTGCTCTTTGTACTCTGCCCCATCTCCTACCTACCTACCTTTGCTCTCTGTGCAGT
This sequence comes from Ctenosaura bakeri, assembly GCA_948474755.1. NCBI lineage: Eukaryota > Metazoa > Chordata > Lepidosauria > Squamata > Iguanidae > Ctenosaura > Ctenosaura bakeri. The sequence goes on from CAOLHI010004759.1 coordinate 14,289, forward strand.
ACCACATCTCCTCTCTTGCACCTTGTCCCTCACCATGCCGATTGCTTTTGTTTGTCCCATGCTTTTCACTGCAATTCTCACCCTTCCTTCTCTCCCTTTCCTGCCCTCCCCTGCCTCACTCACCTTTCCCTCCTGCTTTCTCCTACCTCACCGTATGCCTTAGCAATGTGCCACTCCATTGCTTCTTGTGCTCTGCTTCTTGCATTTACAGTTTTCCCATCTCTCTTCCTGCCTCTCTTGCCTCACATCATACCCTCAAAGTACACCCCTTGCCTGCTTCTTGTGCACTGCTGCTCACGTTGCTCACTGTCCCATCTTTCCTGTTTCCTCCCTCGCAAATCTGACAACCTCACAGTAACTCTCTCACTTGCTTCTTGCACACTGCAGGCAGTAGAGATTTACTTTAAAAAAGAAGGCTAGGAATCTGGGCCAAAATGTTGGTCCAAACAGCCACAGGGTGGTGTGCCTAGAATCTGGGTAGCATGTCTGAAATGTGCAATATGGCAACTCTGCTTGAGACTGTGTAGAGGCACACTTCTGACTTTCAGCCCTCCTATCTTGCACAAAAATTTACTGTGTCACAAAAAGCCTTTTTGGAGATGGAAGGGGCCTTTTGCTCCTGATTTAATATAATTTCTTCTGACTGCATTTAGGAAGTTGTTGACAAGCACAAACAGGTACTACAGAATTCCCAAAACTTACAGTAGAACTTATGAAAAGTAGTGGGATGGGGGGGGGCAAATAGAAGGCACTGGAGCTGATTGAGAATGATGGTGACAAGAAGAAGGAGGATACTCATAAAAGAAAGCTACAAATCATTTCTGGTCCATCGCTTTGACAAATATAATTTTTGCAACTAAATTTGCTTACCAAATTTAGTATAACTGGAGAACTTGGCAATATGGTCTTTAGAATTTATATCCCTGTAGGCTTTTCAGTGATAAAACTGTGTTGTTTCTTTTCCTTTATTATTGCTGCGTCTTGTACTTGCAGGTCTGGGTTGATGCTGGAACACAGATATTTTTCTCTTATGCCATCTGTCTGGGATGCTTGACAGCCCTAGGGAGCTACAACAACTATAATAATAACTGTTACAGGTAAGATGCCACTACTATATCATCTGTCTATCAGATTAGGGTCTGGTCTAGCAAATATGAATTTATGTACAGAACTGTTTGCAGAAAATATAGACAAGATTAGTATATTTAAATTCAGAAATGTATTCACTCATGTTTGTGTATATTAGTGTGTACAAGCTCATTGTTTGAATGCAGTGATGGGCAACATTCAAATATTCCTGATTCCTTACCATGGTCTGGTCTGGCTAGAGCTTCTGGGAGTTAGACTACAACAACATTTAGAGGGCCACAAATGGCCCATTCCTATTTTAGGAAGTTGAGGACTTAGACTTAGATAATCATACAATCAGATAATTAGACAGTTTTTTGAAACCATTTGTATAATCTTTTATAAGTTGTAATTAGGGGTTATAGTTCTCTTATCAATTACATTTATAAAGATAAAGAAAATGTGCTGATACCATGTTTGAAGGATATATCTTAGCATTCTGTATGACAGATGCAGTGCATATCATAAGATCCTGTGTTCACAACAAGACCTTGTGGAACAGATTTGGGAGGCAATGGAAATTACAGGAGAGGAAGTTTCATGAGTGGAAGACCAATCATATAACACTGAATGTAGCCTGCTGTAACTAGGACACGTGCATTGATTTCTCATCATTTTTGCAAATGACCCAGTTCAGAAGGTGTCGCCTTGTCTTTCAAGGTTCTGTAGCAAATTCTGTTCTGGAGTACCAGAAGTACATGATTAATATTGGTATCGTGCTGGTGGGATGGCATGATATTAGATGTTGCACTGCTCCACAAATTGCTTGTTTTTTGTCAACAAATGATATATCAGTGTTTCAGTTTTTTATTGTTACAAATGAAATTATATTTAAAATCATATGTTGGAGCTGAAATACTAAGTTGTCTGTTTGAAGAATGCTGATTATATATGTGTAAAACAGATGTTAATAGAGAAAACAACAGTAAAACCTATTTCATAAACATTTGAACCATAAGAGCTGCTGTGTGACATTAAATTTATATTCACTAAGAAAGAATTTCAGAGCAGAGTATTGGCTCCCCCTAGTGTAAACTCTAATGCTCATCTCCTCCCATAGCTGTAAAAATGTCAGTATTGTATCCCAGAATCATAAAGCTGGAATGACTGCTAATGCTATTCTAATTTCTTCTTATTTATTATTCTGAACTACCCTTTATTCATTTTTCTCCTTAAGACTATTATTGTACAAAATTAAATAATTATCCCAGTAGTTGATTCTGGATCAGTTCATCTGTTTATGATATTTGTTCTTTAAAAACTACATTATTAAAATAACCTGAAAGTTTATAATCATAATGTCCATATCTTGCTTAAGTTGTCCAAACACAATATTGGACATCTTTTGAGAACATTAAAAACAAAATTTTAGAAACCACTTAAAAAACGCCTCTGATTTTTCATATCAGAGTATAATATCATATTGCCTTAATTTTAATTTATTGTGCTCCAACCAAATTAAAGTATTGGTATTAGCACACATTGGGGATTCTGGAAGGGAACTGTGCCAACATAGGGGATTCAAAAAGGATGGACAGAAGCAAAGGTCAAGGAGAGAGATTGTGTGGCTGCAAAATGTAGGTAGGAAATGTTATTATTCTCCTTTGTTGCCTTTGTTCCTACTGACTTCACAGCCTTGTTTTGTGTAGGTGGCAGGGCCTGAATGTCTTCCTGCAGAGACTTTCTCTCTCTGTAATATCTCAAAAAACTGGAGGCCTCTAACTCCAGCATGGAGGATGGAAGCCTCTAACTCCAACAACATCACTTTTCTTTCCCTGCATGATTTTTATCATCTTGCCTGACAAAAACTCCTGATGAAGAGGGCAATGGTCTTTGAAACCTGTTGTTACGATTTTTGCATCTTCTGTTTGATCTAATAAGGATGTCAATAGAATGCGTCTTTTTGGATTTTGAATAATTAATATAATTCATGTATCCAAAGTACAGTCTTCATTTCTTCAAGCCATCAATGGCATCTGTTGGCCTAATTTAAATGATAAAATCCTGATTTAATGAACCAAGATTTGCACAAATGTTGTGTTATTGTATGTCTTCAAGTCATTTCTGATTTACTGCTACCCTAAGGTGAACCTTTCACAGGGTTTTCTGGGTTAAGTGTGTGTGAGACACACCCATGGTCAGCCATTACCTTTCCATGACTGAGCCGTGCTGGCTGTCTCTTACACAAATACCTACATGGAGTTCATTTTGCCACTCTGTGTGACAAAAGTGGCCATTATACTGATTTAGATTTTGAATGCATGCTGTTTCTCTAAACCTAAGATATTTTTCATAGCTAATTTATGCTCTCCCCACTTAATCTGTAGCTTATAACTGTTATCAGTTGTTGGACATATTTTACTAAATAATAAAACGGGCAGCTTTCACTTTTATTTAGTGGTTGTTCAGTGCATGATATGACAGTAGTGCTTTGATGTTAAGGCTAAGTACTGTATGGTGGGACTGAAGAACATTTCTTATCTGAGCATTAGAAATAAATCTCAACAAATTGAGGGACAAGGAGGCTAGTCTGAGGCAACAAGCAAGGCTTACAGACCCCACATAGCTGTCTGGAAAAGTGTTGAACTAATCGTAGTACCTGTAACTTACATAATCAGCAATCAGAAACAAGCAAGGAGTCCAAGTTTTTCAAAAGAAGTCATAGTGGTATGATTTCCTCTATCATCTTTGTGGAAACCCTCCAGGCTTTTGCTCCCGCTCAAATCTTATTCCAACAGCAATGTATGTCTGTATGTACGTATCCAGGGAGCCAACATGGTGTAGTGGTTTGAGCACTGGGGACAAGGGTTCAACCCCCCACTTGGCCATAGAAACCCACTGGGTGACCTTGGGTGCCTCAAACACTCAGCCCCAGAAAACCCTGTGATAGGTTTGCCTTAGGGTTGCCATAAGTTGGAAATAACTTGAAGGCACACATTTTATACACACACACACACACACACTTTATATATTTATATTGTTTTTATATTATATTAATTATATATATTTAATATATATTAAATAATCTCATAGGAAGGATCAGACTAGATCAGACCAGTGACTTATCTGGTCCAGCATTCTGTTTGCAGTGGCCAAAAAGATACACTCTGGAAAGCCTTAAACAAGACATGAATACAACTGCACATTTCTGCCTGTGTTTCTCACCATCTGATCTACAGAGGCATAATCCCTCAGATACTGGAAGATATATATAGACCTTGTGATGAACAGCTTTTATTTTTGATAGATTTGTCTAACCTACTTATAAAGTTAATGACCATCTCTATATCATGCAGCCAGAGCCAGTGTTGTGTAGTGGTTTGAATGTTGGACTAAGAACTTGGGAGGATCAAGGCTCTAGTCCATTCAGTCATGGAAATCCCTCTGAGCCTTAGAGGAGGGCAATGGCAAACCTTCTCTGAATAAATCTTGTGAAGAAAACCCTAAGGTCGCCATAAATCAGAGTTAAGTTGAAGGCACCTAAGAGTAAACATCAGGTAGTAGTAAATCTAGTAGTTTAAATGTGTGCTATTATTCCTGACTTTCTCACCATTCAGACTGAATGAATCACTCTGAATTTTAGTATTGTAAAAAGAATCATTATCCACTTTCTCTAGGCCAGGCATAATTTTATATACCTGTATCATAGACCCACCTTACTCAACTTTTTCACAGGTAGACTTTTCTGTATTTTGACCTGAGCCTTCTAAAAATTAATTAGATGTATGACATAAACAGTTTTAAGCATTCAAACAGTTTTAAATATTCTTTAATTTCAAATATGTGACTTGGGGAGAAATTGCAGACCATCTCAACAATTACTCCTTAGGCTGAGTCACAAAGGCTGATCAGGGTTTCTACTGATTTACTGCCACCACACCTTCTCACAACTGCTGATCAGCCTTGTAACCTGAAGTAGCTGTGGTGTCAGTGTTCATACTGAAGGATTTCTGAATGCTTTTGGAAATTTTTGTGTTCTCTTGGCTGATAGGCTTGCTATCAGGTGATGAAAGGGAGAATACACTTTGGGCTTCCTGTGCTGAGAGACAGATGTGCAAACGTCTTCAGACTTTTCTCTTAATCAAAGTGTTTTTGCTTCCTTCTGTGGGAGTAGCTTGATCATTTGTGGAATCAACTGCTTTTGAAGGAAGTTTTAAGTTTCTGTTTTTTCTAGCGATCAGTACCAAGTATTCCATCACTTGAAAAAAATATATGAAGTGAACTCACAAACTTAAGATAAACCATTAATTTATACTTTTTATCCACAGAGACTGCATTATGTTGTGTTGTTTGAACAGTGGCACAAGCTTTGTTGCTGGTTTTGCCATCTTTTCTGTCCTTGGCTTTATGGCATATGAACAGGGGGTGCCCATAGCAGAAGTTGCAGAATCAGGTATGTTACAAAGGCATGTTTCATATCATTCAGCTTCTGATTCAGGTCGTTTGGAATTAATATGATGGAGTGGAGGAATGAGTGAGATTATTTTTTCAGTAGGGGTGATCTTCATATTCAATGACATAGCTAGAAATTGGTTAAAGAAAAATTGCATTTCCAAATTTAGGAGGGAGCATACTCTTTCAAAATTAAAAACCATTGTTTTGAAGTTTTCATATCTTTTATAACAGTGTCTAGAATCTAGCTAGATTATAGTATGGTATGTACTGATTTTTTTACCTGCAATATATTTCTAGAGCAAGGAGCTGGGACTGCAAAACTATTCATTTTATGCTTTTGTTCATGACAGTTTGCAACTTGTGTATCTTTCCAAAAGGTACCTCCCTTGGTACCTTTTTTATTCCCCCTCATTATGGGTTTCTACATGAGTGGGTGACTCATGTGGCAAAGTAGATTTATTTATTGTGGTAAAGCAGATTTATTTCCAAAGTATAGACAGTATGGCAAAATGAGACCTTTGGTTTCTTCTGGCCCTGCAAACTATTTGACAGTCTTTCTAGCTGTGAATGCTACCCAGGGTATAGCATGGAGATTGGGAAAGTCTGTATGTACTTTGCATGGAGTACAAATCTTCTGCAGTTATTCACGCACAAGATTTTTACATTTCTATTTATTAATTAATTACATTTTTTGCTGCCTTGCTCCCAGCGACAGACCCAAGGCAGTTCTGAGTGACCCAAATATCCCTGAATGACTCTATCACCTTCATGTTTGTTAGTCTGTTGGTTATTAGTCCACCAATATTAGTTGTAAATGAGCATGTGAACAACTTTATTATTTCATTATAAATACTATAATCATAGGAAGATGGGAATGTGCTCTGTATCAGATCAGATCATTGTTCCATCTAGTTTAGAACTACCCACATGGACAGATCATCACTTGCTAAGGTTTCAGATAGAAGTCATTCAGATTCCAACCTGGAGGTGAACCTAGGACTTTTTGTATGAACATAGTCTACCACTGAGCTACCTATTCAAAATCTGGAAAGTTTTAAAAATGACTCATAATAGTTTAAGGAGACCAAGAAAATTCTTGATAGGAGAGATTCTTGGGGTGAAATTGAGTTGGTTTAGAAGTGGATGGAGCTCCCCCTCCTCCTTCACCAATCAGGCTATTGTACAGCTTACTTTTGAATTACTTTTAATTCAAATGTAACCTACCCTTGCGAATCTCCAGCTTGAACCTTCCCTTTCCTCCCACCCTTTCTCAGATCTAATCTGCTCCTTTTCACTTTTAACATAATCACTCAATTGTGGAAGGAAGAAAAGGAGGTTTCTCCCACTCCAAACACTTATTGTGTTGCTGTATTCAAGCAGCCCAGCAACTGGCACACCACTGACACCGGAAGTAATTCTTGGGAAAACTGCAGTTTCCAGGCACTGTTATGTCTGGTGCAGCACATAGCACCATGCCAGAGGGCAGGGCCAGAAGAAGACTAAGAGATGGATGGAGGAAGAGAATAAGCTGAGAAGAGGAGGAAGTTCTGGGTTTGACTGAATGGGACTCCTGAGAATTTGGGGCTTATAATTGTCACCTGAGGCTTTAAATTTCTATTAAGATCCCGAAGACTCGTGTTTCCAAGGTTTATTTTTCTTTTTTAGCTTCCACTAAGAAAAACTGCTGTGACAACAATTTAAATTGTGCTTTCTAAAAAATCCAAGTTATTGATAAATTTATATAAAAAAAACTGAAAGAAATTCTCACCTATTCCTTCTTCAATTAAATCTTTAGTATATATTTGTTCATTCAATCATGCTTTCTTGTAGTATCCATGAAAACCTGTAAATCTCTATCTTTGCAAGCATTGAGAAGTCCCAGGGGAAAACTGGGGGAAAACTTGCCCATTTTTTTCCCATGGGCAAATTATCAGTTTTTCCATTAAGAGAACTCAGGGTTTGGAAAAGGTAGGGAGTGAAAAAAAAATCCTGTTTTTTTTTTCTCTTTTGGAATAAGTGAAGCATTTTTTAAGAACCAAGTTTTGCTCATTCAGACTAATTTAACACAATTAGGGAGTGGTATAATACACAGAACCAGAATACATTTTTGCAGCTGGTGGGTGCTGTCATTTTTATGAAAGGAGCATTTTGGGGTTGGTGTGGAGTGGGGGCTTTCATTATTTTTTATGCTAGTACACTATCGAAGATTTCAGTATTTTCAGTGTTGACTTAAAGTTTATATTTAAATATGCTTCTAGTCGAGTACTTAAAATTCTGTCTGTATGAGACCCTTTCTGTACAAATGTATTTCATTCTGTTCTTTGTGAATTTTCAGTTTTCAGTTTTTTCTTACTTATCAGATGGTAAAAACTGAGATATATGCACTTAATTTGAAGTTTGCAGCTCTCTTAGTATAGTGCAATTAAGGCTTTTGTATTTTAAATTTCATTCATATGCTAAATAGTACAATTTATATGCTAGTAAAGGCTTAGATTTGATTGCTAGTTCCACCTGGAATAGACTACCTGAATCAACAGGATGGTAAATGTTGGTAAGTCAACACTTACATAAATTATGGTGATTCACTGGACCACCCTAGTTGGACCCAGCAGTTAGACTTAGGCCTACATTTTGAATAAAGCTTTTTTATGTTCAAGCAGCAAAATAAATTCGGGTTTGATGAAAACTACATACCACATATTTCGTTCTACTATTTTGTTGTTTGGGCTTCAAAATTTCAGGAAAACTTTAAACAACAGAAATAAGGACTAGAAATCTCAGATGCTTCTGTTTCCTTCTACTCCTTAACTTTCTAGTGTTCATCGGCATTCAGAGCAGCTATAATTTATAACAGTAAATGCTACTCTTTAGTTATAGATCTAAAATTATTTTGTGATAGGTTCTTGTTCAATATCTCATTTCTCTTTTCATTTATCACTAATATCTAAACCATCCATATAACAAGGTTATTACTAAAATATAAAATGAGGAGGTTATTACTAAAATACATTTATTTTCTTTTTTTCAGGGCCTGGGCTTGCTTTTATTGCTTATCCAAAAGCTGTGACGATGATGCCTCTTTCTCCATTATGGGCAACATTATTTTTCATGATGCTCATATTCCTTGGATTAGATAGTCAGGTACGGTCTGAAAGATAATTTTACATAAATACAACTTGATGTTATTGAAGATGTGTTTGTAACAGTAGAGGCAGATAGTAATCCAGAATGTCAGTCAGCTAAATTTCTTTTCTGTAGGAAAATAGAAATGGAAAAGAGGAGAATAGTTTACATAGGTAAAAAAAATAGTACTAGTAGCCAGGGAAATTCTTTAAGGGATGCAGCAGGATAGAAAGAGAGACAAAATGCATACTCCAAAAGCAGGATTTTAGATGCATTCACCTGAACTTATCCTCATGTTCTAATTAATACTGTAATGTTCCAACTCCTATTTGTTCTAAGAGTTTATATTTGAAGCTCTTCTAAGGAAGAAATGTGAAAATCTTAATATAATTTTAAAAAAAGTAGCAAACATGTATAAGTTTAAACAATAATGACATTTTTTCTGAATTTTAAGATAGTGTTCTGCTTTTTCAGAAATCTTGTGCATTAGCTGATGTGACACAATGTCTAAGAGACTGAACTATGTATCTGGAAATAATTAAGAACATACAAACAGACATGTTGGATCAGACCAAAGGTCTATGTTGACAAGCATTCTGTTCACATGGTACCCAACCAGGTGCCTGTGAGGATCTCATAAGAACCAGTCAGATTTCACATTGTTCCTCAACTTCCTAAATGCCCTTTAGAAAGCCACTCTCTCTCATCCTCAGCCTGCCTGACCTGCATACAGACTGTATATAATACAGCTATACCTCTACAGAGTTTTTATCAGTATTTCAAAGCAGCATATGTGAACCATGTAAAAGTAGCATAAAATGCTATAATGATGATACTTAGAAATACATGGTATCTTTACTTGATAAACAAAAATGTCATATCCCTGCTTCTAAGAATTTTACAATCTCAATATTGGCAGTGGTGATATAACAGGAGGAAAGAGAAGGGAAAGTATGGACACTATGGTATTAATCAGAAGGTATACAGCCCAAGGTTATCCTAAACCTGAACGGGTTTTTTTTTTCCATTGAGTGCTTAGTAGAGAAGAGAAAATTGGTTGAAGGATCCAAACAATTTTTGATCTACATTTACCTGTACTTTTGGAAGAGGTGCACCCAGCCCTAGCTGTTGGATCAGTCTGGGAATCATAATTACATCCATGCATGCACACATTTTCCCTGGAGAGTGGCAGAAAACTGAAGAACAGAAATGGCGTTTAATATTTGTGAAGACTGGAATGACAGAGTGAGACAATAGATAGTTTTGGATTTGAGATGGAAAACCTAAGCTGAAGTCTCTTCTGAGACTAGAAATTGCCTTGGGCAAGTTACTGCCTCTTAGATGATTTTTATAGTAGACCTTATGTCACAGATAGTACTATGCTGTGGAACATCGACATCTACAGAAATCATTCAGAACTGCCATGCAAGCAACTCTTGGTAGGTATTTGAAGAATACTGGAAGAAACAATGCAATCCCTAAAACAGTGTTCTGCCCCAGTGCCAGGACAGGCCTAAATACCCTAAATGGACTAGATCCTGCCTGATCTTGGAAGCTAAGCAGGGTCAGATCTGGTTAGTACTTAGATGGGAGAATGCGAAGGCATATCAGGTTCTGTAGGCTATTTCAGAGAGAGGAACTGGCAAAACCGCCTCTGAATGTTCTTTGCCTAAGAAGACCCTTTGAAATTCATGTAGTTGCCATAAATCAACAGACAACTTGAAGGCACACATACACACACACACACATGTCAGCAAATTTGTGTAACATATCTAATAAAATGGAAATATAGAGGGATACATTTGGCACACCTTTGGAACAGGACTGGGTTATAAATTATGGAGAAATTGTAGAGCATCTTGTAACCTGGCAAGTGCTCCAGAAGTGATAGTTAATGTGATGTTACATCCTTTCCCTTCTGCATTTCCTTTGTCCAGTTTGTATGCGTTGAAAGTCTTGTGACAGCTGTAGTGGATATGTATCCGAAGGTCTTCCGAAGAGGATACAGACGAGAACTGTTGATTCTTGCTCTTTCAATCGTGTCATTTTTCCTTGGTCTAATAATGTTAACAGAGGTAAGAAAAGTTATGTGTCAAAAACATGTCATCTCTCCTTTTTTGAAAGTAGGAATTGTTTCAGTGTTTGAAAGCTGATAAATGTTAGAGCAACAAAATGTTGCTTAAATGTTGCCAAATGATAAATGAAAGTGTTTGGAAATGTAACCATTTGTTGTCAAAGGTTCTATGGAGTCACATGGGATCAGCATAGAGTATCTCATACAATGCATACCTATATAAATGATTTCTACTACCATGAGTAGTAGATAGAGTTAGTGGTCTGGTGCTTTAGTCCCCAATACATATGGTTTAGTTTGCAGAAAGTCAGTTGCTGGTACTATTTCTTATAATTGTTCTTTGTACTAAACAGGTGAATTACTTCTTTTCATTTTTCTTGAGCTCAAAAAATTTGTTTGGGCAGTGTGGCTTGATGTTGGCTAAAGAGCTATATTACACTGTAATTTATTCGTTTCCCCCACTTAATTGCCAGAATAGCTCTACAATATCTGATTGTTATTTCAGCATTTTTGAGCTTGTGCAGCAATTTCTGATGAGCTATGGGGAAAAGATCAAGGAAGTATTTCAAAACACAACATATCTTCTCCTTCTGTTGCTACTTGGAAGAGTACAATAGTGCATCTACTCTGACATAACTCTGCAAAGCAAATCAAGTTGCGGTAATTTTTTTGGCCACCAAATGGCACTGTTGTGCTACATTCCATCATGTAAGCCTCATTTTTAGAGGCCTTTCCAAAATGTCTATTCAGTAAACTAAGCTTGGGGTGAAGAAACTCATTTCTGTTCAGGGAATCTGCAAAGTACACTCTTTAGTGTGTAGTTTCTTGGGATCACTTTAAAGCAATGCTGAAGGGGTTTTGCTATGCATTAAATTTCATCCTCAGTAGGCCATTGCAGAGCCAAGAGCTAAGCCAGTTCTCAAGATGTCCTCAATAACTGTCTCAGAAGAGAAAAGGTACTGTTAAATATCTCTGTGTTGTACTTAGTGGTGAAGATAACTTTTGTTTGAGAAGCTCTAGAGTATTTCCAAGTCCCTCAGCATTCACATTCTACTTACATGTAGTCATGCCAAGCATTTTTGAGCTTGTGCAGCTGCAAAAAATTCTGTCAAAATTCTATTGTGACATAAATTGATGGCAGTACCTTAATAGCACTAGCACATCTGTTAGGACTTTGATCTGGTAAGGGAATCTTAGGAAAACCAAACCATTATTAATATTTCACTTTCTGTTCCATTTGGAACTGACTCTAATCGATGATCTCTCAGTATAGTATCTATGACTTTGTCCAAATTGATATAACAGTCAATTGTCAAAATCTGTGTGTGTGTGTGTGTGTGTGTGTGTGTATTTATTTTATATATATATATATATTCCCCTGGTAGAAATTTTCACTGTTCACAAGAGGACTTATTCCTGACAACATGTATAACATTGCATTGTGAAAGGATTTTCAGTGATTTAGAGCTAAGATAGTTAACCCAAATATGGGAGGTAATTGGAAACACATTTCAAGAGGGAGTGATTTCACTTCTCAGAAATAACTATTCACAGTTCCTATAACATTATGTTACATAAATAACTTCTATATTTAAAAAAAAAATTACACAACAGTATCCTCAGTGTTTACTGATCTTCCACAATATCCAATAATGTTTCTTAATCACAGAGTAGATGTAGAATATGTAATTAAATTCATTTTTTAAATTTAAATTCTGTACATAATGTTTTCACTGAATTTCAGTTTAAATCCATGCAAACTCAGACTAAATAGAGAAGCTTAGATTCCATTTCCCATTTCATCCTTCGCTTTCCACTGTCTACATTCCCAAAAATTGAAGATGGGACATGGGTGTGTGTGTGAAGAGGATGAACAGGTAATGTTGTTCCCATGAACTTCTTCCTGTTCAGCTAATCATAGGCTTATGGCACTCCAAAAGTTTTGAGACCGCTTTGCATCATCCCTCATCACTGGCTATTCTGAGTAGGCATGATGATCTATAACCTGAAAAAGCCATTGTTGCCCAACCTTTCAGATTTCAGTGTATGCTGAAATCTAGAACTCTTTATAACCTTGAGGGTATAGATCCAGTTCAAATAACTTAGAACACTTCTGAAAACGATCTAAAGTTTTTGTGGGTATCCAAGTGGAGGAAAATGGAAAGAAAAAAAACTAACTTCAGTTGCAAATGGTTGCTCCCAAGAGATAGAGAAAAAAAGAAATGTGACAGCAATTTTAAGACTAACAGTTTTTTGTTTTAAAATGAGCTTTCATGGCTATAAACCCACTTCTTCACATGCAGTACTATGGAGTATTAAGGCCTCAGGTATGAATCATATTTTTACATTTGTATGAGTAAGATTGAATGTAATTGGATCCAGAAATATGCAAATTGTGCTCCGTCTCCTAAATTTTCAAAAAGTCAATCCAGATAATTAAATTGTTAAACTGTTTTTCTTCCAGGGTGGAATGTACGTTTTCCAGCTGTTTGACTCCTATGCAGCCAGTGGGATGTGCCTTCTTTTCGTTGCTATATTTGAATGTATCTGCATTGGCTGGTTTTATGGTGAGTCAGGAGTTACTGCTATAACTGGAGCTAACTCTGAAATCACATTATATATTTTCAGAATGTTTCTATTAATGATTGTTTTATTACAACTATTTACATCCTGCCTTTCAGGATACAAATTTGTCAAAGTTGACTTACTATGTTGGATCAATACTACCATATCATGGATTGTATAGATTTTTCCTTCTGTTGAATCCTTTTTATAGAGGGACAGCCAGGGAGAATAGTTCTTAGAGTAATTTGCATGTCATACCATACTGGGAAAAGAGAAAGTATTAGTAAGCCTCATTTTCTCTTGTAATATTCCTGATAGAACACACAAACAGGAAATTTTAAGTTTGAATTGCTCCTTTCATAGGTATAGACTGTCTGTCTCCATTTTCCTGTGCTACACAAGGAGTGTCTTTGTTGGGGGAGAGCACAGCTTGATTCTAGTCTTTCCATGGTGTTGTAATATATGAAGTTACTCTGCAAGCTCTTTCCAGGATCCAGAAGTTTTATACTGGCCCAACATCATCCTCATTACTGTCATCATTGTTATCATCATTATCATAATTTTCATTTATATCCCACCTTTACTCAAACTGGGACTCAAGGTAGCTTACACATTGAAAAGGTTACAATTAAAAATGTACAAAAAGTCAGCATTAAAACAGAAGTAAACTATAGACCATATTAAAAACATACACTCTAAAAAGGTTTTAAGAGTTAGACAATGCAATTTAAAACAGTACGGCACTTTTGCTGAAAGCCTTCAGTTCTAAAAACCTATCTGAATAAAAAAGTCTTCGCCTGCTGATGGAAGCACAGCAATACTTCCCTTGGGCAGGAGTTCCAAAGCATAGGTGTCAGGAACGGAATTCACACACACAAATATAACAGTGCATAAACACTATTTTAGGAGTGTGATACATCGTACAGGACTTCAGTGAGTGAACTGGGGGCAATTAGTGAGATTCAAAACATAAAAGGCAAAGAATACACCATCCTGCCCGCAAGACACCTTGAAGTGTTTGGTGTAGCCTGGCTGCGCTTATTACTACATTCCTAGCTTTGTTTACCTAACGGTCTCTGGTTCTCATACCTTGTGACAAGCAAGCTGCTACTTAACTCCTACTACATATCCCATAACTAAAATATGGAGGGCTACCCGACATCCTGCCCGTCCCGGAAAAAAAAGTGAATTACACACAGTACAGCAATTGATGAAGAGGGGAAAAGGGGAAGGATATGGGACATGGAAGAGAAAGGAGAAGAGGGGAGACAGCAGTTCAAATGCAAATATACAAGATAGTAGTTAAACAGGGAGTGTGGAGACTGGCAATGCAGGAACAGACGTTTGAGTAGATGGGCTAATGTCTGAAGAAGAATCCAAGGGAGCTGGTTTCAGCAAGCTGGAATGAAAAACAGGGTGAACAAGTTTGTAAATGTCACGTAAAGAAAGTTCAAAAGTGACATTATTAATGGCCCGTTTGACTGGAAAAGAACCAAGGTATTTGGGGGAGAGTTTTTTGGAGGGGCCATAAGTGGCAATGTTCTTGGGCGGAGAGGTAGACAAGATCTCCAGGCTTGTAAGTAGGATTGGGGTGTTGTTTTCGGTCTGCTAAGTGTTTGTGAGAAGCTTTCGAAGCTTCAAGAGCGGAACGCACAGAAGCCCGAGTAGAAGAGATTTTTGTAATCCAAGAGGTGAGAGAGGTAGGTTGTGTTGTAGAAAGGGTGGTGGGCGGTGCAGGAAAGGGCTTTGGGTTGATGCCAAAGACAACTTCAAAAGGAGTTTTGCCAGTGTTGGAGTGGAGAGCAGAGTTGTAAGCAAATTCAGCAAAAGGGAGAAGGAGCACCCAGTTGTTTTGGTTGGAAGTAATGAAACAGCACAAGTATTTTTCAAGGGTTTGATTTGTGCGTTCGGTTTGTCCATCAGTTTGGGGATGATGGGCGCTGCTGAGTTTTTGAGAGATGCTGAGAGATTTAAGGAGTGAAGTCCAGAATTTGGAAGTGAATATGGGTTCTCTGTCAGTAATGATTGTGGAAGGCAGTCCATGGAATTTCCAGATGTTATTGATGAAGAGGTCAGCTAATTTTTCAGCAGTTGGCACTTTCTTTAGTGGAATGAAGTGAGATTGTTTAGAGAAATGATTGGTGACAACCCAAATGGTATGGAATCTGCGGGAGTTGGGCAGACCAACAATGAAGTCCCATGAAATAGTGTCCCAGGGCAAGGAGGGAACAGGAAGCGGTTGGAGAAGTCCATGCGGTTCAGATGAAGAGGATTTGCAGGTGTTGCAGATGGGGCAGTTTTTTTTTTATGTATTCTTGGACTTGTTTTGTGAGACCTGGCCAGTGGAAAAGTTTCCTAATAGAATGTAGAGTTTTAAGGAAGCCAAAGTGTCCAGCAGGTTTGGAATCGTGGTATCTTTTCAAAATTTTGATTCTGCAAGCTAGTGGTACGTAGATCTTAGTTCCAATGAAAGTTAAGTCTTTAACCCAGGTGATTGAGTCTTTGTGTGTTTGTAGCCAGGTGTCTGCCTGGTAGGCAGATTTCAGAGAGTGTTGGAAAGCAGAATCAAGCAGTGTTGAAGCTGATTCCTGGGCTCGCTGTTGTGCTTGGGTAGTGACTTGTAAGCCAAAATTGTTTGGAGAGAAGAGATGTTTATCCTTGGTAGGAGAAGAGAAGGAGGGTGGTTCATGGCAGGGCAGTCTTGAGAGCGGAACTGCCAAACTGTTTGATTTTCCAGGTTTGAAAACAATTTTGAATCTAAATCACTGGAAAAATTCAGCCCAGCGTATCAAAATGGTGGCAATTTTGGGGGGGTCCATATTTAGGGTATCATTGCAAACTCAGTACCCGCAGTAGTCAAAAGTCTGAGCGTGAAATTCGCATTTCGAAAGTTTAACAACAAGTTCATTGTCTGTGAGTCTTTGTAACACAGTACGCACGAGTTCGGTGTGTTGCTCAAGGGTTTTCAAGTAGATCAAAATGTCATCTAGGTAAACAACAACACCTTCGTAGAGGAGGTCTTGTAACACAGAATTGAGAAACATTTGGAATGCTGCGGGACCAGCTTGTAATCCAAAAGGGAGAACAGTCCATTGGTAGTTATCTAGGGGGGGTTGAGAAAGTAGTCAACCACTCGCTTTCAGGGTCCATGCATATTCTGTGGAAAGTTTCCTTGAGGTCCAATTTGGTGAAGAATTTGCCTTTAACCAATTGATTTAGGATATCCTTAGTTAAAGGAATCAGGTATGAGTTAGGCAATACTGCCTGATTAATTAAATTATAGTTCATGATGAGCCTCGGTTCTCCTCCATCTTTTTTCTTGTAGAAAAATATGGGACTGGCTGTGGGGGCAGATGAAGGTTTAATGAATCTGTGCTTTAGGTTTTTGTTCAGGAATCTTTTTAGGGCCTCTAGTTCTTGGTTGTTCATAGGGTATATCTTGGGTTTGGGAATTTTAGCCCCATCTACCAATCTGAGTTTGCAATCAAAGTCTCTGTGTGGGGGCAGTTTGTCTGCTTCATGGTCTTCAAAAGCTTTCTGCAGGTCTTGGTATTCTAGTGGGATTTTCTGCAGTTCCTCAGGACTCAAAGTAAGTGCCGAGTCAGAGAAATTTGGTTGGGGCACTAGATTTACATCATGTTTATGCTTGAGTAAACCTTGGGCCCAGTCAATTTGGGGATTGTGTTTTTTCAGCCAGTCATACTCAAGAACTACTTGAAACTCAGTTGTGGCGGGCACTAGGAAATGTAATTGCCCCTATAAGTTCTCCACTTGAACAGGTATGGATTTGGTCCTTTCCCGTACAGGGCCCCCTACTATTGATTTATTTGAGATAAATTGACGGCCCTTTTTAGGGTTCAAACTTTACTGCAAGTTCTTTGGCCACAGTGGGATTCAATAAACTAGTGGTGCAGCCTGAGTCAATTAAGGCCCTGTACATTTGTAATTTCCCATCATTTCCTTGTAAGGTTACTGTAACATATACATGATCAGTGTTGGTTGTACTTACATTCGCGGACTGGTCAGGATCGCAATCATCACTGTCTGAGTCAGACATGGTCAGTGGGCTGTACTCGCCATCGCAAGTTCCAGCAGCAATTCCACCGGTGGGACGTTTGGTTGGCAGCTTTGGAGTGTCAGCTTTGCAGGATGCAGGCCGGGTGGTGGGAGTGCTTGACTTTTCTTTGGCGAGTTTCTTCGATCCCTGGCATTTGCTGGCGATGTGGCCTTTTCCCCCACATTGGAAGCAGGTGACTTCTTTGAGTTGTTTTTTCTTTTCCTTGCTGCTCATAAAAGTGGTTTTTTGGGGTCCCGGGGTTCAGCGACCACTTTCTTATGCTTGTCTTTGCCGGGCAAGCTGGACACTCTCCATGATGCTTTCCACTTCTCCGGCTAGTTTCATCCATCCCAGGAGACTGGCAGGATCTCCTTTGGTCAGGCAGCTGTCTAGGATGGTGGGCTTTAATCCATCTCGGAAAAATTGTTTGAGGATGTCATCTTTCCGTTCTGGTACTTTAGTGGCTAACTTTCTGAATTCTTGGGTGTATTCACCGACGGTTCCTTTTCCTTGGTGCAGTTTTCTCAGTTGGTATCTGGCTTGTTCTTGGAAGAAAGGATCCATGAATAGCTGCAGGTCGGCTGTCTCTTTAGCTCAAGAGTCGAACAAGCTGGCGACCCACTCTGCTGCTTCTTCTTTGAGGTGCTGGCTCAGCTATCTGACTCAGGCAGCATCGTCTGGGAAACTGTTCCCATAGTCGACCATCTAATTAGAGGCCACGTTGAGAAAGTATGTCAGGGTGGCTCCATCGCCATCGTAAGTGGTTTTCAACTCCCAAAAAGGTTGGGGGCCAACTTGCGGTGCTGGTATCCCAGAAGGTGCAGGTGCTGCAGCCGCTGGAGCATCTGCTGCTGCTGGAACCTATGGTGGTGCACACCCAATTTGAGGCACCAAAAGTCTTCAGTCGTGTAGCTGAGCTCTCAGTTTGGAAATTTCTTCTCATTGTTTTTCCACTTCTTCTTCTCTGGCTAAAAGTTGTTCCATCAAGGTGGTCTCGATGATTGGTGTGTCTCATCTTGTAGCCCGGCAGCGTTGACACAGAGCGGTTTCTGGTCTCTCTCCCCAGGCCCAGGTTTGGCATCCGGTCGGGGTGGTTGGAGGAATTGAGGGCCGTGTCTTGGGTCTCACATCAGGAGGCCAGCTGGTGGCTGCCTCTTCTCTTTCGGCGATTCCATCGCTTAGAGCTTCAACGACTCTGCCAGATGCTCCCTCTTCTTGCGGCTCTTCTTCAGTTTTTTGATACATATTGTTATATTTTTACAGGAGTTCACTCACTCCATCAGGAACTGAATTCACACACACAACTATAGCCTTGAAGTGTCTAGTGTAGCCTGGCTGCGCTTATCACTACATTCCTACCTTTGTTTACCTAATGGTCTCTAGTCCTCATGCCTTGTTACAAACAAGCTGCTACTTAACTCCTACTAGGTATCCCATAACTAAAATATGGAGGGCTACCTGACAATAGGGGCAGCCATTGGGGAGGCCTTCTCTTATGTTCCCACCAGCCATACCTGGTAGGTGGTGGAACTGTATTTTCTGTGTTCAGATGCAAACATAGCCTAGCAAGGTAAACCATCTGTGACATGTAACACATGAAACTGTAACTCCTTTCAAGAACTACCCAATAAATGTTCTGTGTCCTTTTAATCTTTCTTTCTGTTTTTCTTTTTCTCTTCCTCCAACAATTAGTTCTGGACTGAAATTTATTTAAAGAAATTAAAATCTGGAATGAGAGAGAACATAGCAAAGAGATGGGGAAAACATAATTTTCCATGCACATCCCTTCTTCTTTCTGTCTACTATTGATTTATTTTGTTTTTTAAAATATATTCTCAGCGTTTCTTGTGGCAGTGGTGGTATCACTTCTGTTTTGAGTGGCCAGAGGCCATTGAGCTCCTGGAATGACACTGCCTCGTGAAACAGTGTCCTTCCCTGTGGGTTGCAGGGTGGGAACTAAATGGATAGCCCCCTACTAGTAGCCATACTCTTCTACCTAGCTCACTCGAAATGTCCTGTGCCATAGTGTAGCATCATTCCAGAAACAAATTGAAGAAAATGTCAACTAGAGGCTTTAAGGCTTTAAGCCATTGGAAAAAATCTTGACAATTGTGGCTGATACTGAAGGTAAAGGGCCTGAGACTTTCAGGAATTTTCATCAGACCTTTAGAAAATGTCTTCCATAACCCTTTGCAAAGACTGACGGGCCATTTCAACTCATCTTAAACCATTACAGTTACCTCGTGTTCTGAGGCTTTCTTTGACAGTCACAGAGCCAAGAAATGTTATAAGACTGAATGCATGAATTTTCATATTGCTGCATCACTGCAGAAACAATCAGAAGGCTGACAGTATCAATATCAACAATATTCATTCTATGTTAATATTTTATACAGGAAGCAATCGTTTTTATGACAACATTGAAGATATGATCGGATACAGACCACTGCCATTGATTAAATGGTGTTGGAAACTGCTCACTCCTGGAATTTGTGCGGTAAGTAATAAAAGAGTGATTAATATGGCCATCATATTCTTGGCAAGGTCTTCTCCCAGCTGTTCATGGAGATTATTTTGCAGAAATAGACAAGCATAGGAGTTCATATACATCATTTTAAAGAAAGTACACCTCTAATTGGTGTGAAATGGTTTCAGATTTTTTGTTTTAAAAACAACAACATTTCAGCTGGTTAAAAGAAGAGATGGTAACATCTAATTTACACAATGATTTTAAGACATTTATTTGGGTATTTGTTTTACTTTTTTTATTTTAGATTTCAGTAAGTATTCTGAAGGCACCAGATCCTATCTGATCTTGGAAGCTAAGTAGGAAAGGACTTGGTTAGTACTTGGACAGGTGCCACCAAGGAATAACAGGTGCTATATGCTATATTTCAGATAAAGAAAATGGCAAACTATCTCTATTTCTTGCCTAAGAAAATCCTATGAAATGTTGTGGGGTTGGCTAATATCAGTAGATAACTTGAAGACACATGCATGTGCAAACACACACACACACATACACACGATATGAACTCTGAACTATGAGTTCATAGTCTTTCCCTCTTTTTTTCCCTAATACAATATGATCACTCAGACAAACAAACAAACAAAAAACAGGTATATGCCAGTTTCTTTAAATGTGGTGACACTGATCACACATTGGTCTATTTCATAAAGGTATATTTAACATAATTATATATTGCGATGTTTTGATTTCTCCCAAATGAAGGGCTAACATGCAAAGGCATACCTGTAGGCTGTTACATATCTTCCTGTTTTAATTTATTATGTTTCACTTAAAATTGTTCCTGGGGGTCTTCCAAAACACTGTGTCATGTGATTCATTGAAAGTATACGGCTGGACTGAAATTGTTCCTGGGGGTCTTCCAAAACACTGTGTCATGAGATTCATTGAAAGTATACGGCTGGACTGAAAGTAGAAACAACAACCTACCTTGTGTGTCCAGAAGCACCTTTTAGTTTGCAATCAATCCTATCCATACGTCTTTGTTGTATAACTGCTTATTTATGTGGGCCTTAAGTGAAGGTTAATTAGGATTTAAACATGAAAGATTGTTCATCTTGATCAACAGAACAGAGTGCATGACAGGCATGCAAGATGAAAAGACAAAAAGGCCTGGTTTCTGTCTGTCTTCAAAGATTAACATAGTTTTCATAGTCTAATTGAGTAATGGAGCTTGTTCCCCCCTGCCTGCCAGCACAGATAATAAACTTCTCTCTCTTTTAGGGAATCTTCATCTTTTTCTTGGTGAAATACAAGCCACTGAAGTACAACAATATCTATACATACCCAGATTGGGGCTATGGTATTGGATGGATGATGGCTCTCTCCTCCATGGTTTGCATTCCTCTGTGGATCGGTATTCAGTTGTGGAAGACAGAAGGAACCATCTTAGAGGTGATTCGTATTTTTGTTATGATGTAGCATGATATAGTAAGTGATGGAAAACATGCCATATTAAGCTCAGTGCCTAGCGTTTCGTTTATAGTGAATAAGAATGTATTACAAATATAGTGAATAAGAATGTATTACAAATTTGTTTTGTTTATAATGAATAAGAATTTATTATAAATTTATTACTATTACTATTATTACCTCAGGAGTATTACTATTACTATCCCTGGAATTCAATTCAGTTCAGAGCCTGATTCCGTGATTTGGATCTGGGCCAAATTCAGAATGATCCAGTCTAGTCTATTCTGATTTGAACCCTGATTCCAAATCAAGACTCAGTAATTGGGATAATACATTTTGCTTTAACTTTCATTGAAATGCCCCCAAGGCTGTAAATTTGTACATTTCTGTACACATCTGCAGCTCTTCCGAAAAAGGAGAATAACCCAGCCCAATATTAGACAGGTAACTCCAAGTGTTTTGTGCCAAATATTTGTAAAGAATGTAATTTTCCAAGAAAAGGAAAAGCAATTTTTAAAAGCTGTTGTTGCCTACTTAGTCTTTGCAATTTTTTTATACACAGTCCTGGCACTGCCACTGGCAGCATTAGTCAACTAAGTCTAAGGTTGGAAAATATATTCATTCCCAGCTCAAAAAATTCGGTTCTTGACAGTTGGGAAATACCAACTTTGGACTAGGTTGCTCCATTCCAATTACCAAGGTGTTCCAATCTGTTCCAATCTGGAGCTAATACAAATTGGTTCAAATCAGCCTGATGTATTTAATTATTCAGGATTCATCTGAATTATTTCCCTATCCCTAGTTTCTGTGACATAACATTTGCAAAAAGAATTATTCAAAACCCTAATGTTTTTTGTACAAAGAAATAATTTTTCATTCAAGTGAAATTTCTACAAAAATGACCTCAACTATTTTAAAAAAATAGATAGGAGTTCAAAAATTCTTGTAACGTCTACCAGCGGAGAAAACTTTTGAATGTTTTTGTTGTTTGAAAAAAAAATTAAAATAAGTAAATATCTGTTTTCTTACGATACACAGTAATATTAAAATGCAAGTTATAACTCTTAAAACAATCATAGGTGTCAAAGAGGATACTTTACACCCTTGGCAAGGGTAATCTGTTTTAGTTCCATCAACCTGTTAGGTGGAAAGGAAGGGAGTAGAAATAGAGGCCGTTTCCTCACTAGACGCAATTAGCGAGTTGTAGTGTTACAATCTGGGCATTGCTATTCACGTGATGCTGTTGGTCTAGGAACTCTCCTTCCCACACTCTTTCACCTTAAGTGGACGAGTTAGTGGTATTGCCACTGGTGTTCCTTCTGCGATACAGCATCCTTGGCCGCTCTCTGTCCCCACCTTCACCTGATTGGTTTTATTTTATTTATTTTTTTTGGTTGCTGTACTAGTGAAGCAATGTTGTCAGGGCAGGACATGGCAGGACATAATGGCATTTTCATGCTATGATGCTTAAAAATATATTTAAAAAAATAAAAATTAAAAAAAGTTTTAATTCAAAGGAGAAAGTTACAATAAACACAAAGAGATGATAGATTTCAAATGGGAGTCATAGAGGGAGGGACAAGCTGGGCACGCCCACAGCCTGCCCACTGCTGGATCCACAATATCAGGAAGCTCTATCAAGCGCTGTTACAGTTCCGCACTAAGTTGGCTGACAGGATTGAAGCACTAATGGAGGCTCTTAACAGATTTTTTCTGGAAATAGAATATGATGGTTTTGCAACACTTAAAGATACGATAGCAGCTGGGTAGCGATGATGTCGTGTGATAGCATGGCTCCTGAACTGGAAACAACCCTCTGCTATCGCGCCATAGTGGTGTTTTTTGGAAATGGTCACAGAAAAGAAGATGGCAGTGTGGGAGGGAGGGAGGGAGAGACTGAAGAGCACAAAAGGAGTCTGGACTTAACATCTTTTAACTCTGTCATCAACCATTAGCAGACTTCTGACAATACCATTATGTAGTCTCCCACCCAAAACTCACAAGGAAATTTGACACTCCTCAGAAAATGTTACCCATTCCTAGATTAGAATGAAATACAAATCAAAGCCCAGAAGATTAAAATACTACACAAAAAATAAAACTGAAACAACCAGGATGGTCAACTAGATGGCTGCATGATTTGAATTGTACCAGAGGAAGGCAGTGTACTGTCATCTAAGAGATCTTGTTACTTCCAGGCAGTGCAGACATTATGGACAGAAATCAGTGTGTGAGGCAAGTGCAGGCCTGAGCGTGAAAGAAAAGGGTCCATGGCTCATTGAAGGGTACTACAGCTCACTTTTCTTGTGTAGGCCCCCTGGTTCAGTCCATGATATCTCCAAGAGCAGACAATAATAGAAAGAACCTGTGCAAGATAATGCTGGTTTGGAGAGATAGTCTGGCTTTCTATAAGGCAGCTGCTTCTGTTCCCTGTCCATGTATATAAGATGGTCTTATCTTAATGCAAATGGATTGATGATCCATTTCGGTAATAACCCAAGGGGCTTAATAATCTTTTCTTGTTTAGTACAAACTGATGTAGCTAGGAATGCACCTTACAGGTGTTGAAAGAGAAAGTGTACATGACTACCAATATTGTCTAGATTCTGGTGGTAGAGGGAGTGAGAGAGTTAAAGAAATAGTTAACAACTTCCATTTTCTTCTTTTCTTTTCCAGAGATTTAGAAAACTGATTGTGGCCAGCCCAGACCTGAAAATGAGAGGCAAGCTCGGAGCTGGCTTATATGCTGCTACAGTAAATGACTGTGATGCCAAACTTAAAGGTGATGGCAACATTTCAGCCATCACAGAAAAAGAGACACACTTCTAAGAGAACTTTATTTTGAATATTTTTGTATAAATAAAGTAAATAAATGAAATACTTCACTTAATTATAGAGGCCAGCTTGTTTTGCACAACTTTATTAACAAGTTAATTTTAAAGTGAACTTGTATACTTGTTTAAAAGTGATTTTTTAATTATTATATAAGTAACGATTATATATATATATATATAAATATATATAAATATAAAAATGAAATAGAATTGTTTGTTAGTGATGACTTGTAATATGGTGATTTCAGTACATGTTTTATAGATCCAGGAAGGACCTATATAATGTAAAACTTTTATACCTTGGTTTGTTCTTTTTTTTTTTTAAGGCATGGTGATGTATAGCTGTACACTTTCTAATTTGTAAACATTTCAGACCATTTCAGCTTCTACTGTATGTATATAAAGGGGATCACAATGTCCTTATGTTAATATCTAAGGGAATTGTCTTCAGATGTGTACCTGTCTTACAATATGTAGCTTCCTGCATTTAGGCCTGATCCAATATTCATAGGTGTTTGTCTAAATCTCTCGCTCAACTGTCAAATAGGTTTGTCAGATACCACTAGAAACAAACCCTGAGAGCCTTCAGTCCGTATGCTTTTATGCTCAAAGTACAAGTTGCCCAACTGAACTTTAATATTTGGCAAATCTGGTCTTGCTGGATTTGAGGTAGTGCCCTTGAGAAGAACTCTCAGTGTCTGATACCTGATTTACACATTGGGCCAAATCCAAATAACTACATTGGAGTAGTATGTCTTGAAGAGCAGCTCCCACACCTCAGGGAAATCACCTTTGAGGCATTGAGAAGTTTCAAAACGGCTTCTGACATATAATGGGGCTCTCTGTTTCAAAGGAAAAAAAGCAGTGTGCTTATACACAAAATATTTCTTGACTAGATCTGTGATTTTCAACAGTATCTCAAATTAGCAACAAGGATTGCAGATAACCACTGATATTTTACATCACCTGCTTAGTTCCGAACATGTACATAAGTAATGTCTCCTGGCCCACCCATGCCCAACCCACCTTAACAGCCAGAAGCCAGATGAAATGAAGGACTGTTCAGCTGGTGATTGGGGTGAAGGAGGGTGATGTTCACCTCTCCTACCCATCAGTGAGTTAAGATGCAACAATCAGAAACAGGACCCCTGTCTCAGTTCCTTATTGCAGCCTCTTTTGCTGGTGGGAGGAAGCTGGAAAAGTCATTGTCTTGTCTTGTGCTCCAACAGCCAGCTGAAAGCTCTTCCTTTGCTCGATGCAACTGCTGGCTGTTAACGTTAGATTTCAGAGGCATCCACTACATAGTGTTACTGAATACAGAGCAGTGTAAATCCATAACTCTAGGTTGAAAATCCATAACTCCAATACCGAATGCCAGCCAGCATCCTTTACTGATTAAGCAGAAGAGGCAAACCTTCTTGCTTCAACAACATGGAAAAACTGTATCTCTCCTCTAAATTTTCTGTTTCTCTTTACCTGATCGCTACATTTGTAGAAATGTGATAGAAAGAAGTCCTACTGAATTATTATTTTGGGGGAACTCACAATAGGAACTATTTTTATATATAAATGGAATACTAATATAGTAATCACTTCAATACGTCTTGACTGCACAGGTGCTGTTTCATGTTTTTTTTAAAAAAAACATTCACATGTTAATTTTCTTTATTTGATCCTGGTGCCCGCATAAAATATCTCACTGTTTGGGGTTTTATATGAAGATGTGCATGTGATAGTGCAAGAAATGTATAATTGGAATGCAAAAATATGACATAGTTTGAGTTCAGTCCCTATGAGCACTTTTCAAATGCTACTGAAAACGAATGTCCTTTAAAGCACTGATGAATGTGATAGACATTATGTCTATTTAGCAGGTATATGGTGTTTTAATTAACACATCCTTGAACATCATATTGTTTATCTTTAATAGCTGTTATCTGAACCAGTATTCAGAATAATTGAAATAGATTAGAGTCATTTATAGGCATTAAAGTCTTAAAGTGTTGGGGAAGCTCCATCCATCCACTAATCAATCTGGTATGATCATGGGTATAACAGGGCAGATAGGTTAAGATTATTTTTAAGGATAGTTAAGCAATATGAAGACATCTTGAGTTCCACTGTCTTTTGTTATGTAAATCTATTTACTGGCAGATTTTTTTGTGGGGGGTGGGATTACTGCAGTTTATCTTCATTTAGGGACAGTGGGTTTATATGTCCCATTTTAAAAGTGGATGGGCAGGAGTGGGGTTCATATAAACCCTTTAGATGTTTTTGGACCTCGAGTCCTGGCAGGCCTAGCCAGCGTAGCTAGTGGTAGGAAATGTTTGGATATGTAGTTGAGCAATATCCAGATGGCCACATAATTCCCACTTCTGATATAAGGTGTAAAGTCGTTTTCTTCCTATTGTTAAACCTTAGGGAGTCAAAAATCATTGCTAATCAATTGCAGAAAACATAGCCATCTTTCAGTAGATCTAGGCCAATGTGTGGGGTTTCTCTCTCAGACTACAGTCAGTTTTCAAAGTTTATTACTATGTATGGCACACTCCACCAGGTAGAGCTGTATGTAACCAACACCTTTTCTAGTAACAGTCTAAAAATCATGTGTCACTAAAAAACACCTAAAGTATGTCAGGTGTTTTATTAGGAGCAAGTTTGGGAATGTATTAGTATTTATAGATGAGAGCATCACATATTAGTATCCACTTTTAGTGTATCAAGTAAGATTTCAAGATGCCCTATGTCAGTCTGCATCTCCCTTTAAATAAGCATCTAATTATTCAATATATACAAAAAAAAAAAAGGAAAAATACCCTTTGACCAGATCTCTAGTTTCGTCTTTTATGTCCATAGATACCCTAAGTTCAAAGAAAGAGAAACAGTTAGACTTTGATATCTATATGCATGACTGACTTTTTTGGGATCTTGTAGCTCTAATTTATGACAAATACGTACCAATTAGATGTTTGTTTATTGAGAAGAATCAGTTGTTGGAAGCAACACACTGTTTTGTTCAAGTTCTAGAATGTAATAGGAGCCTATCAAAAGAAAACCAAACTGTTGATTTGGAAGGCAATCTCTATTCTGCGTTCTTGAACTGTCCTTTTAGTATTATTATTACAAAATATGTGGGGAATTACTGAAAAATTCCATTCTGTGATGTATCAGCATTCGATGCCTATAGAACACACTTATGAATAATCTCATTCACTGAAGTTGTTCATGTGCGTTTCCTACAGTGTGCAGTGATGTGTTGCAGTGTGCAGTGTATATTATGCCATGATACAGTAGTTTCACTGAAATAGATTCTTATTTCAGTGAAAGAATCTTTCAGCCCAATCCTATGCAAAGTGACTGAGCATTAAGTCCCACTGTATTCAGTGGGCCTTCCTACCAAGTAAGCATGGACAGGATTTCAGTTTTTCACTATTGCAGGTGATTTTGGATTGTCACTTGTGGAAATGTCGTTCTCCATGTATCCCATGAGGTACTATTTGTGGAATATGATTCCTAATCTGCTGCTATGAACTATTTCATCAATAGCTTTATACACATACATGTGGTTTGGCATGGTCTAAAGCAGTGTTTCTAATTTTCTGTGCTTGTAAATGTGCACCTTTACTACTTGATCCATTTAACACTTGTACTTATTTTTTTTTAATGTATTGGGGTGCGGGGGAGGGAGTTCGGTTCAGACTCCCCAACCAGTTCTGTGAATTATTTTTTATTATTTTTTTCTGGAACAAAATGTGAAGACAAACAGCAATGATATTGTGATGACTTATTTTGATATGCAATAGGAAACAATAATGCCCCTTTCTGAAGTATATGCAGTATTATTCAAAAGTATTGAAGAACCCAGACGTATGTACTGTTTTACACAAAGAAAGCTTTTATTTGGTATTCAAGGAAGCACAACATTTTGTCTGCTTACTCCTTTATAAAAAAAATAAAATGGTTAAACATTCTGTGTTTGGTGTATTGTGGTTGATGTATTCTTCACTTGGCTTACATTAGCAGTTCTCACACACTTTGCCCCTGTCACCCCCTTTACATCTACATGAGGACATTATGCCCCACACTCCATTTTGAGCCCCTGTGTCCTGTCCTATGCCTCTCCCTCTCTCCCTCACAGGCCCCTTGTGTTGCACGCACCCTCCGTCTTAACATGGAGCTCTCATGCTCTCCACCTCCTCCCTTCATTTCTCTCCTCCCAACCAAGAAACTGCCTCATGGTCACTATGAGGCACATGCCTGCTGTTCTAACTACATAAAGTTTGGAGAAGGTGAGTGGGAAAAGCATAAAAATGGGAAATTGAACTTTATTATGTCTGAGTTGGAGGAAGACATAAAGGCGGAAGATGCTTTGCATTGCTGTTTTGCAGAGACCAGCCAATCTGCAACAGTGCACACATGCACACACACTGGCTTGTCTTTCTTTCCCACATTTGCTGTACTTGCAGGCTGATTTTTCTTGAGCAAATACCACCTTAGGATCCCACCCCACAAATCTGAGAACTACTGGCTTATATTATTATGCATATATAGTTACAACTCTCAATGTTACAGAAATGGGACTATTTCAGTTTTGAGATTCAGTGTGGTGAAGTGCTTTGAGTGCTGGTCTATGACCCTGGAGCCCAGGGTTCAATTCCCCACTCAGCCGCGGAAACCCACTGGGTGACCTTGGGTGTGTCACACACTCTCAGCCCCAGAAAGCCTCATGACAGCTTCATCTTAGGGTTGCTTTAAGTCAGAAACAACTTGAAGGCACACAGCAACAACAACAATTTCTATTTTACAGGAAAGTAAGCTGCATTCATCAGAATAGCAAAGATTTTGGAGGAATCAGTGGCTATTACTGGGCTGGAATGTATTTCTGGCACAGGGTAGGTTTATTCTCCAGCAGCACTGGCAGGGTTCCATCCTATGAGCCACTGTGTTGGTAAAGTGGCTCACAGCATTAGACTTTTTGATCAACATAGAGGCATACCATTCATACTGATGGTGATGATGTGAACATGAGAAAATGATCCTAGAATTCAGGTAACATGACTGGAAGGTCATCTCTGAAGAGACAGAATAATATTAGGCAGAGACTCTTCCCTTTTCATGTAACATACCAGTGATCTTGAATATTTGTGAATATTTGTGTTCATAGGATAAAGGAAAACAATCAAATTCAAATCAGTGCACATAATTTCAAAAATATTAGCACTGATCATCTGAAAGTGGAAACATATTGCTTAGAATAACACAGAAGGTGTAAATCTATTTTACACATATACTTAGCAAAAACTGATTGTTCTAGTTTTTACACAACAAGTGAATTATTTCATTCTCTTGATTAGCAAGCCAGCACTACAACTGAAAGGCTAAAAAGGCAGTCAATTATGGCAGAAGCTCTGGAAAGGGTCAGAATGTGAAATGTTTGATTTTATCATGCTTCAAAAACTATTTTGTGAGCCTTATTGGGTCGGCAAGCTTTTCATTTACTAAGAACTGCAGTTGTCTAGATACATTATCTAGAATACATAAATTCAAGTCTCCAAGGCCAGATGAATTACACCCAAGAATATTAAAAGAACTGGCAGAAATCATTTCAGAACCACTCACAATAATCTTTGAGAACTCTTGGAGAACAGGAGAAGTCCCAGCAGGCAAGGAGGGTTTGTAATTATTTAGAAAAAAATTTTGTACTCACTAAAAGTTAGCACGGATTTCTCAGAAATAAATCATGCCAAACTAATCTTATCTCTTTTTATGATAGAGTTACAAGCTTCATAGATGAAGGATATGTGGATGTACCATATCTTGATTTCAGTAAGGCCTTTGACAAAGTTCCCCATGACATTCTTGCAAAGAAACTAGTAAAATGCAGGCTAGACAGGGCTACTCTTAGATGGATTTGTAATTGGTTGATCGACTAAACCCAAAGAGTGCTCATGACTGGATGCTTTTCTTCCTGGAGAGAAGTGACTAGTGGGGCCCCACAGGGTTCTGTCCTGGGCCCAGTGCTATTCAACATCTTCATCAATGACTTGGATGAAGGAGTGGAGGGCATGTTGATCAAATTTGCAGATGACACCAAATTGGGAGGCGTTGCTAATACACCAGAGGACAGGATCAAATTTCAAAATGGCCTTGACAGATTGGAGAGCTGGGCCAAAGCTAATAAAATGAATTTCAACAGAGAGAAATGTAAGGTCCTACACTTAAGCAGAAAAAATGGAATGCACAAATATAGGATGGGGGACATGTGTCTGGATAGCAGTATGTGTGAAAGGGATCTAGGAATCTTGGTAGATCACAAGCTGAACATGAGTCAGCAGTGTGATGTGGCAGCCAAGAAAGTCAATGCAATTTTTGGTTGTATCAATAGAAGTATGGTGTCTAGATCTAGGGAGGTAATGGTACCACTCTATTCTGCTTTGGTTAGGCCTCATTTGGAATACTGTGTCCAGTTCTGGACACTTCAACTCAAGAAGGATATCAACAAGCTGGAGCGTGTCCAGAGGATGGTGACCAAAATGGTGAGAGGTCTGGAAGCCATGCCCAATGAGGAGTGGCTTAGGGAGCTGGGGATATTTAGTCTGCAAAAGAGAAGGTTAAGAGGAGACATGATAACCATGTTTAAATATTTGAAGGGATGTCATGTTGAGAGGGAGTGGGCTTTTTTCCACTGCTCCAGAAACTAGGACAAGGAGCAATGGATTCAAGCTACAGGAAAGGAGATTCCACCTGAACCTCAGGAAGACCTACCTGATGGTCAGAGCTCTCTGGCAGTGGAATATGCTGCCTCAGAGTGTAATGGAGTCTCCTTCTCTGGAGG
This sequence comes from Ctenosaura bakeri, assembly GCA_948474755.1. NCBI lineage: Eukaryota > Metazoa > Chordata > Lepidosauria > Squamata > Iguanidae > Ctenosaura > Ctenosaura bakeri. The sequence goes on from CAOLHI010004759.1 coordinate 45,240, forward strand.
TTTTTAAGCAGAGGCTGGATGGCCATCTGTTGGGAATGCTTTTATATGTGTCCCTGCATAGCAGGGGGTTGGACTGGATGGCCCTTGTGGTCTCTTCCAACTCTGTGATTCTATGATTCATTATCCCTTATCAGCTCAAACAGTTGGCTTTGAAAGTCCAGTGGCAAAAGTCTGAAGAAGTTTACTTTCAGGCTAGATTAGATGTGGCTTTAATTAATGTGCAGATGCAAGGAAGCAGGTTTAGACCCTCATAGGAAGTGAATGAGAGACTGGACTTACTGTGAGGATTCATTCTGGGATGACAGGAGGAGGAATCCACAACAATTGGCTTAATCTCCATCTGCCAGCTGGAACATGCAAGACTACATTCTTTTTCGGTTAAGGCAGTTAGGACTCTCTCCCCTCTCTGATAGTTTTTAAATTTCCTGCTGAGCAAACCGGTCAGGTTTTCATCCCTTTCTCACTGTTAGGCTTTTTAGGTGGGGAAATGGAGAAAAATGAGAATATAAAAAGAGGAATGGAGTTGGTAAAGGAAATAAAATCTCGGATGCCCACTACTCTGTGGAGCACTGAGGAAGAAAGTATCAAAAAGGCAATGAACTTGTCTTCTCAAACACCACCTGAGTTTTACCCCTTTCTCTTCATGTTTCAATCAAAATCTACTCAGTAGTAGTACGTAGATTCTTTGAAGATGAGTTTCCAAGGGACCACAGCAGAGAAAGAGTTGAAGTTCCCACCTCAGCCCCTGACTATCACTTCACAAACCAATGCTTGGGCTTTCCCACAGCTGCTTCTTACACAATTAAGACTGGCATGTTAAATGTGTCCCCAGAAGCAAAGAGAGTGAAGGGGAACACTAACACGGCTTCACATGTGCTAACTGCTGAAATGCTTGCATCACTGTTTCTTATGTATCCTAATAACAGGGATTTCCCCCCCCCAAAAGAACAAGCTGACACTTTAAAAGATACATAGTGTTTTTGTTTTTGTGTATAGGTCTCTGTTTGTTAGTTTAGATTGATATTTATAGTTTGAGCTTTGTTGGGATTGTTATTTAGTTGACTTTTATAGTTTATTATTAGGTACTGTTTTGTTTTGTGGATTATTATTTTGTCTTTTTTATATACAGTATGTTTTCCTTTTCCTTTTTCTTTTTGTTTGTGTTTTTTATTATTTAATAATTAAAAAATCTTTTAAAAAGTACAATGCCAAGGAACTGGGGAATAGGTTCTGTTGTGACAACTGGGAAATGGTTGTTTGGCTTCCAGAAGACTGTAGTGATCAACTGCTGATGCCTAAAACCTCTGTCAAATTTGTTAGCTTCATGGAATTGTACCAGCACATGTGCTTTGCAGGAGTGGCTTGGCAACCTTGGTAAACTAAATTGTATCATCAATTCACCTGTATAGGCTGCTAATCTTTCCTGATGCAGCCGGAAGAAGCAATTCCACTTCGAGAGTCTTGCAGCTTCAACGGTCAGACGATGTCAGACACACTGAGGAAAGTTATAATCCTCTCACTTCGCATAGTTATGGCACTTTGATACCACTTTAACTGCCATGCCTGCACCCTAGGGAACCCTGGGAAGGGAGAATTCTCCACCGGAGAGCTCTAACATCTCCTCAAATACCCCAAGTTTCCATAGGATGCAGCCTGGGCAGTCAAACTGAAATCAACGTTGTATAGTGTGAAATGGCTTAGCTTCTGCCACCACAATTCTAAAATGGCAGGACAAGGAAAATAGGAAGGAAGGAAGGAAGGAAGGAAGGAAGGAAGGAAGGAAGGAAGGAAGGCAGGCAGGCAGGCAGGCAGGCAGGCAGGCTATGCTGAAAAGATAAGATCATACTTTGAGCAAACATTTGCAATATACCAAGTTTATACTTACTTGGTGCAGTTTGAAGTTTGATAGCTCCCGTATAATATGATCAACTTCTTCCCCAGGAGGTGAGGAAGTGGCAGCAAGTGACTCATGAGCTATATAGTGCTCCATTCAGGGCACTTTTCTCATAAATGTTAATCTAAGTAACACAATGGATTCTTAGTGAGGAGTGGATGTCCTTATTAATCCATCCTTATTTTAATAAAAGAAGAGAGCGTCACTATTCTCTTACAGTTCTCGCAGATGAATCACTTCTTCTTGCATTCTGCCAGGGGTGAATCACACGCAAGGAAGAGTTTGAGGCAAGCCATGCTCAAAAGAGCAAGCTACAGATATTCACACAGACACCCCCAAGGGGCAGCTCCAACTTGGACTCCTGCTGTTAATGTGGGCTTGAGCTTTGCTCTGTTCACTCACTTGCCACCATCGCGAAGGCTGGCGCTTCACTGAGTCACAGGCAGGCAGAGTCAGAAGCAAGAGCAGGCCAGGCAAGGCCAGACAGCTGCAGCCCCAATTAATCAAGCAGACCTTGCTTATCTAACCTTAGCATGTTGAAAAAGCTGTGCAGAATTTCATGGATGTTATGCAGTTGAGACAAGTAAACCTATCCACCCACACAAAGGCCATTTCTGCACTAGGCTGTTATAGCGCCATGATTCCACTTTCAATGTCCTATGGAATCCTGAGGTTTGCAGTTTTGGGAGAGGCCGGACAACCCCTCCCAAAACTGCAAACCCCAGGATTCCATAGAATGTTGAAAGTGGAATCATAGCACTATAACAGCCTAGTGCGGAAGTGGACAAACACACAAAACAAGGAGGTGTGTCAAGCTTCTGATACCAAAATCATACCAAAAACAGCAAGAAATCTTTTCCAGAATTCCCCTTTGCTTGTGCTCTATACCAGTGATTCCCATCTGCTGTAGTTTCGCTACACTTCAGTGCCAAGATCGTATCACTCACTCAAATGGCCAGAACTTTTTGACTCAATGTTGCCTACATAATTGCCCAAGGCAAAGCATCAGCAACCAGATTTCATCATTGATATCAGAAGTCTAAGTGACAATGGCTGGGATTCTACTGAGGAGTTACGAATACATAACCTAAAGTTACACATTGGTAACTGCTACATGTTCTAGTTTGGGGGCTACAGAAAGAATGTGGAAGTCCCCCAAGCCCCATTTACTGCTAAGCAGCTACTGGAATTGATGGGGGTCCATTCCCCTGTTGATTGAGAAATGTCTGCTGTTTTCCCACACTCCCTCGTGTAAGCGATATATGTCACAAGATGGATTTGGGACATGCATGAGATTGCTTACGGAAGGGAGCGGGAACATCAGGCAGCCGCTCCTCAGTCAACAGGAGAGTATAGATTCCTTGCCAGTCCCAGCAGCTGATAATTGGTAAGTGGGGTTGCACAGGGCGGTCTGGCAATAATCAGCTACACAGCTCCATAGTTACCAGGCTACATAGTACATAATGGTCATATAGAATTCCACTGAATGTTGGTTACAGATGTATATAAAAAATAAATGCCAGTGTGGTATAAGGAAGACAGCCATGGGCACCACAGCATTTGGGAAAGGGAGATTCCTTACCCAATCTCAGCAAAAATTCCTCCCTCCTGCCAGCAAAAGTATTAGCATGGGCAGGGGGCAGCCCTGTCATCGCTACCAATGGAAAGTCCTTCACTAATGCTATTTGTTGCTCCTGGGGGAATTTTGACGGAGTTGCAGCTGAGGAGGGCAGGCTGAAAACTGATGATGTCCAGCTCTGCTGTGATGCAGTTCTGTAGAACTCATGCTCCACAGTGAACTCAGGTCTGAATACAGGAAGATGCAGGTTTGCTGCTTGAGTGTACTCCTGGATTCAACCAGGAAGCTCAGGTTTCCCTGGTGGCCCAGAGTACATTTCCACAGTTAAGGCTGGTGCCCCAGGCTTGTGTGTCCTTTCCTAGAGAAGCTTGATCTGGCCATGATGATATTTTGCTGCTGGCCACACCCTCCTGCCTGGCCTTTGAAAGAGGCTGGGGAAGAACTCAGAGGGGCTTTGCTGCTGGCCACACCCTCCTGCCTGGCCTTTAAAAGAAGCTGGAGAAGAAATCAAGAGGGGCTTTGCTGCTGGCCACACCCTCCTGCCTGGCCTTAAAAGAGGCTGGGGAAGAACTCAGAGGGGCTTTGCTGCTGGCCACACCCTCCTGCCTGGCCTTTAAAAGAGGCTGGGGAAGAACTCAAGAGGGGCTTTGCTGCTGGCCACACCCTCCTGCCTGGCCTTATAATTAGGAGAGGGAGGGAGGAAGGGAGGGTAGGATTGGGGGTGTGTGGGCAGGCAGGGGGTATTTTTTGTGATGGGGCGGCTGGATGTAATGGAAGAACAACGGGGAGCGACAATAAGTACTGTGCTGGGAAAAGGGAGATATGGTGATAGCAAGGCAAAATGCCGTTACAGGTGAAGGAGAGATAGATGCTTAATACCTGTCTCACCTTCCGTTCGCCCTGCTACCCCAAGGTGTCTGGAGAGTGAACCAAACCACCCACAGAACCTTTCCTTGCTCCTGTGCAATGTCAGGTCAATGAAAAAGAAAACTCATATCATCCATGACCTTTTAAAGGATGAAGACGCTGACCTGGCATGCTTTACAGAGACCTGGCTGGAAGACGATAGTGCCACAACCTGGGTCCAGGCCTTGCCAGCCGGATACTCTGTCAGTGAGCAGGTAAGGGGAAGTGGGCGGGGGGCGGAGTAGCCTTGGTTTACAAAGACAATCTTATGCTGACCAGGATACCTGTCCGGAAAACAGACCACTTCGAGTGTATCTACCTGAGCCTGAAGGCAAGGGATAGTCTAGGAATTCTGTTAGTGTACCGACCACCCCGCTGCCTAACAGACTCCCTGGCCGAGCTGACAGAGCTGGTGTCGGAGTTGGTGTTGGAATCACCCAGACTTTTGGTTCTGGGCGACTTCAATGTCCCATTTGAGACCAGTTTAACAGGTGCAGCTCGGGAGTTCGTAGCATCCATGACAAACATGGGCCTATCCCAATTAGCCTCTGGGCCAACACATTGTGCAGGTCATACCCTTGATGCGGTCTTTAGTACGGAACGGGCACAGCCATGGGTGGAGATAACAAATACTACCACCTTGTCATGGACAGATCATTTCCTGGTCAGGGTTAGACTAATGGTTGCTATCCGCCCCTGCAGGGGTGGTGGACCTATTAGAATGGTCCGCCCTCGAAGGTTAATGGAACCTATTGGATTCCAGAAAGCCCTCGAGGGTCTTATGGTTGGTATCGCCGGTGATCCTGTCGAAGCCCTGGTTAATACCTGGAATTGTGATCTTACCAGGGTTATCGACACGATTGCTCCCAAGCGTCCTTTCCAGCCTGCTGCAAACCGTAATCCTTGGTATACAGTAGAACTTAGGAATATGAAGCAGGCTGGACAACAACTAGAGCGCAATTGGCGGAAATCTCGACTCTTATCTGACAGGACACGCTGTAGAGAATTCCTTCATTCCTATGGAGTGGCAATAAATGCAGCGAAGAAGACCTTCTTCTCTGCACGTATTGCGTCTGCGATTTCTCGTCCAGCAGAGCTGTTCAGGGTGGTAAGGGATCTGACTCAGATACCCACTCCCCTGAACTCGTTGTTAGAACCTAACGTAGCTTGCTGTGACGCCTTGAATAATCATTTCGCAGATAAAATCTCTCAGATAAGAGCCGACTTGGATGCCAGTGTTATAGCAGAGGTCACAAATGGAGCGTCCAGCAACCCCGTGAACAAGATTATACTGGATCAGTTCCAGTCAGTGAGTACCGAGGACGTAGACAAGCTCCTTGGAAAGGTAAGAAGGACAACTTGCCCTCTTGATCCCTGCCCTTCATGGCTGGTCGTCCAGGGAGGAGTTGCAATTAAGACGTACTTAAGACATATTATTAATGCATCCTTCAGGGAGGGCAATTTTCCAGCTTGTTTAAAAGAAGCGATTATACGGCCGCTTCTAAAAAAGCCCTCCCTAGATCCCCTGGATATGAATAATTACAGACCAGTCTCCCATCTTCCATTTTTAAGCAAGGTGATCGAGAGGGCTGTTGCCCTTCAGCTCCAAGCTGTCTTGGATGAAACAGATTATCTAGATCCATTTCAAACTGACTTCAGGGCAGGATATGGAGTTGAGACTGCCATGGTCGCCTTAGTGGATGACCTACGCCTAGGTATCGACAGGGGAAGTGTGACCCTGCTGGTACTCCTGGACCTCTCAGCGGCTTTCGATACCATAGACCACGGTATCCTTCTGGAACGCCTGAGAGGGCTGGGGATCGGAGGCACTGCACTTAAGTGGTTCCGGTCCTATCTCTCAGGTAGATACCAGATGGTGATGCTTGGGGACAGCTGCTCCTCGAAAAAGGAGCTTAAATCTGGCGTCCCTCAGGGCGCCATCCTGTCCCCAATGCTATTTAACATCTACATGAAACCGCTGGGAGAGATCATCAGGAGGCATGGAGCAAGGTGCTATCAGTATGCTGATGACACCCAGATATATCTCTCCATGCCTCGGATAACAGCATCAACTAAGGATGGCATCTCACCTCTAAATGAATGCCTAGAAGCAGTAATGGACTGGATGAGGAAAAACAGACTGAAGCTGAATCCAGATAAGACGGAGGTACTTGCTGTTAGGGGCCCCAGCCCAGGTATAGAGGTTTGTCAACCAGTTCTAGACGGGGTCACACTTCCCCTGAAAGACTGTGTCCGCAGCTTGGGAGTGCTCCTGGACTCGCCGCTTCAGATGACAGCTCAAATTGATGCGGCAGCCAGGAGTGCCTGCTATCAGCTTCGGCTGATACGCCAGCTGCGCCCCTTCCTGGACTTGGAACACCTAAAAACAGTGGTACATGCGCTGGTAACTTCACGGCTTGACTTCTGTAATGCGCTCTACATAGGGCTACCCATGTGCTTAGTCCGGAAACTTCAATTAATTCAGAATATGGCAGCCAGGTTGGTCACCGGAACATCTAAAAGTGACCACATAACACCAATTCTGAAGTCTTTACACTGGCTGCCTATTCGTTTCCGGGCACAGTACAAGGTGTTGGTTTTTACCTTTAAAGCCCTTCATGGCTTGGGGCCAGCCTACCTGCGGGATTGCCTTCTCCCATACAATCCGCCCCGCACACTAAGGTCCTCTGGGAGGAATTTACTGCAGCCAATCAGAACTAGGTTGGCTGCGGTTACCCAGAGGACCTTTTCTTCTGTCGCTCCCAAGTTATGGAATGGCCTGCCGGAGGAGACCCGGCACATTACCAGTCTTGACTGCTTTAAAAAAGCAGTCAAGACCGTTCTCTTCCGACAGGCCTTCCCAGATTAGTGTTCCACCGCCTCTCATCATTGTCTTCTGTGTTAATCTTGTTTTTAATTTGTTTTAATTAACTAATATGTTTTAGGGGGATAGAAGGGTTGGAGGGTGGGGAGGATAGGGTGCGTTTTAATGTTTTAATGTTTTTATATATTTTTGTAATGCCGCCTCGATCCATTGGGAGAGGCGGGATAGAAATAAATTTTATTATTATTATTATTATTATTATTATTATTATTATTATTATTATTATTATTTATATGCTTTTGTTACATCCTGCATGGGTCACTGTAACATGCTGTACATGTGGCTGTCTTTGAAGAAGGCTTAGACGCTTCAGCTGATCCAAAGAACTGCAGCCAGATTGTTAAGTGGGGCTAACCATCAAGAGCACACCATTCCCTTGTTGCAGCAGCTCCATGGCTGCCAGTCTGTTGATGCGTGCAGTTCAAAGGACTGACAGTTTAGGTCCAGGTTATCTGACAAACTGTACCCCCCCACCCACCCAAATGAGCCTGCCCATGTCTTGAGATCTGCTGGGGAGGCCCTTCTCTCTCTCCTGTCATCCTGACCAATCCATCAGATGGAAAGACAGCAGAGGGACTTCTTGGTGGTTGCTCCCAGACTCTGGAACTCAGTTCCTACAGAGCTTGGACTGGCACCTTCCTTGTTATTCTTCTGTTGGCAGGTGAAGCCTTTTTTTGCTTCACCAGCCCTTTGAGGACTCATTGCTCCCATGAACAGTTGATCCCACAGATAAAACAAGTTCATCCTGCTGTACAGATCTTTGTTTGCATTTGTTCTTTACATATAACAATCAGAAGTCCTTTCACACTGTACATTTCTCATGCTGTGATTCCACTTTAACTGCTATGGCTCTGATTTATGGAATCCTAGGATTTGTAGTTTTGGGAGGAGTATTTAGGCAAAGGCCAGAATTCCATAGGATGTCCAAGTGGACTATGCACTATAAGCTGTATTTGTCTAGTATAAAAAGGGCCCTCTTTATGAATCTGTGTTGGAGGGGAGGGTGGTGATGGTGATGGTTATGGTGATGATGATATTGATCATGAGGATTTTCCTGCTCTTTCCATATGAGTGAGTGTCACTTCATATGGATGTTCCAATCAGCTATAATTGTTCCACTGCTGCTCAATATTTACCACTATAGGTGTTCATACTTCACTAATTTTATATCATTAGATTGACTCTGGGAAGTATTTGGATGAAGGAAAAGCAATCAGGGACCATTGACTTTCTTCTGTGCAAGTGTGATGTCTTTCAGCAATCACAGATCCTTTCCACTGCCGCTTTCCTCAGGGTCAATCAGAAGTCAAATCCATAACTGTGACTTACCATGTAGTGCATTATCCCAGAGCAAAAACACAGCAGTTCAGCTAATTGGGTTTAGCTCCCTCCTCTTCTCCTTGACTTTGCTTTGAGAGAGACTGTTGAGTCCTGCTGTGGAAAGGCATGGTTTCTGTATCATTAGGTGGCAGCAAACGCCAGCAGAAAACAATTTGTTCCACCCTGGAGCAAATGAGTTGGGCCAGTGGGAGAATGAGCGTTCATTTAGTTCGACTCACATTTTCCTCAGGATGGAAAGGGGTGTTAAGGAGTCTGTCAGCATTCAGAGGGAACTAATGTAGACATTAGGCTGCATCTTACTACCCTGCTGAGAAACATTTTCAGAGCTGCCACTGCAGTGGCATACAAATTCATTCTTACAAAGTGAAAAGGAAAAGAGGAACCTGGCTAAACCCAGGGATGGAAGTGGCTTGGAAAGTTGGTGAATGGTAGAAGAACTGGTTGTTTGCTTTCAGAAGTACCAAGTACTCACCAGAGGACATTCTCAGTGGAGAATCTACATCAGAATTCACAAAATTTATTTCTGTGATGGCTGGCGACTTTGGGAATTGTAGTCTTACGAAAAGGTTGTTCATTTTTCTAAATCTGCTCTGCATATAGCATGGCCTTGGGCCTCAAAGTGTTACAGTTACTATTATATGGCTTTGATTTCAGTAGTTTTTTTTTTCTTCTACTGGTATGGAGCTTGTATTGTATTGTTTCTTTGTTTATTCATTTTTCAACCTTAGATGCACTCTAGGAAAAGGCTCCTAATCTAGTAGCAGTGGGTTGTGTTCAAATCTAAGCATAAATTCAGTGCTAATGACAATTCTCTTTTTATTCCTTTGTCCTTGTACTTTGAGTTTAGATCCTCAGGCACATGATCAATGAAGCCTAAATGATGAGCACTCCTCGCTAAAGAATACTCTTTCAGCTTAGCTCTGGCTATAGGAGATTCCTTAACATTTTCCAGAAATCTACTTGCCATTTGAAGATGCAAGAAAGGTCTTTTAAACAATCAGTTGAAGTGGTTCTCTAATGCCATCACCAATTCACTTGCATTCATGACTTCTTTGAAATCAGCTAATCATTAATATTATTTAAGCAATTGAGCGTTAAATAAACATTCCTGTCTGTATTAAAATATTTTCACATCTATTAGGTATCACTCTAAAAGTAACACTCTTTTTTGATACTGATTTTGCACGTTCATGGTCACTTTTACACATGATTGTAAGTTCATATGGAAGAACTTGCTGCTGAAATTTAAGATTACCTCTAGTGTATGGACAAAGGCAGAGAACCAGAAAAAATTATATGCCAATTTAAAATTTTTAAGCCAGCAGCAACACTATCAACTAATTTTGCTTTGAGACAACAATCAGACTAATGTTTTTGTTTTTAAAAAAATCATGTTAAAAAGTTGCAAGTCTAATTCAAAGCAAATGTCATCATCAGTCCTGTGTGCCCCAGCCATCTAGTTGGCCTTCTTAAAAGGCAGCTAAAGGTAACAACTCCAGTAACCACAGCACACCCTTCTGTGTGATCTCCAAAGGTACCATGCCCTCAGAGGAGCTGTATCTGAGGCTATGAGAAGTCCATGTTCCAATTAAACAGGAAGTGACCTATTTTCAGCACAAAACTTTGTACTACATGATGCTTTCAGGCCAACAGCAGCCCCTACGAACCAGTCCGGGCATTGAGATCTGTGGGAGAGGTCCTTCTCTTAGTCCCACCACTCTCCCAGGTACATTTGGTGGGACCATGGGAGAGGGCCTTCTCAGTGGCTGCTCCCAGGCTCTGGACCTCCCTGCTCAAAGAGGTTAGACTGACACCCTCCCTGCCTTCCTTCAGGAAACAGCTAAAAACGTTCTTCTTCCAGCAGGTATTTTATATGAAATTTATATCAGTGTTGGTCATTTTAATTGTTGTTTAATTGATATTTTAATGCTGTTTTTATATACATTTTAACATGTTTTAATTATTATTGTAGTTTAATTTCTGTTTTAACTTTTTTTTTCTTTTAATGGTTGTAAGCCGCTTTGAGTTCCCTCAGGGAGAAAAGTGGGATAAAAATAAAGATAACAACAACAACAACAACAACAACAATATATAGAAATAAATAAGAGACAAAGGATGTTGATCCTACAATAATCTTTAGTTTGCACTACCCAAATTCATGAGCTGTTGTGGTGTAGTGACTTGAGCATTGGAATACAACCAGTGCCGGAGCTTGGAGTGTGTGGAGGGGAGGCAGAGGGGTGGGGCCTTGGTGTGAGGGGTGAGGTTTTTGAGGCCAGGATGCCTCAAAAACATTGCCACCCAGGGTGAATCACTCCCCCTGCCCCCATGTCCCTACGTGACGGAATACAACCCTGGAGATCGGGGTTCAATTTCCTGCTTAGCCATGGAAATCCACTAGGTGACCTTGGGCATGTCACACACTTTTAGCCCAGAAACCTCCATAATAGATTCATCTTAGGGTCACCATAAGTTGCAGACAACTTGAAGGCACACACTAGCCACAAACCCCAATTCATATACTTACACTTCCAGGAGAACACTCTGTGCAAGTTGATGTTGAATAAGAACTGGCCCAACATGTCCTTTTTGTGCAGGGCACCATCAAACACACAGAATCTCCCATCTCACCCCCACCAACAGTAGCCAATGCTAAGAAAATGAAAAAGAATCCAAAAGGGTGAATTTTGTGGCAAATTTGTCCCGTACCAATTCAACCTCCAGAAACTTCTGAGATGGCTGAAAATGAGTCTGCTCCAAGTTGAGATGGATACTCAACACTCTGGTCCTGAATGACATTAATATATTGAGACACACTTAAAAAAAAAATGAATAAGCAAAGACTGCAAGATATTTCTGTTATTTCAGGAGCTTTTTGTCCAAAAAAAAAAAAAGGAAAGCAGTGCTTTGTGCATAAAATATACTATTTTCTGTGCAAAAAGAAAGTTTTGGTTTTGGTACTTTCTGGTTTTGTGCAAATAGTGTCTCTGATCCTGCCTCATACCGTACAGGCCATCCATACTATGCTTCATCCATACTATGCATACTATGGCACCAGTGGGGTTTCAGCCAATGGTTTTTGCATAAACTTTTTTTATTTTTTTTAAAAAGTCACTAAATGCCAAAATCCATCAGAAAACTTGCAAAAAGTCTCAGTGTCTCACCTAGAAGGGGACAAAGTTTTGAAATTCTTCTGTAAGGACAAACTAGTCAAAGGCCATTTCTGCACTAGCCTGTTATAGCGCGATGGTTCCACTCTCAACATCCTCTGGAATCCTGGAGTTTGCAGTTTCAGGAGGGGGCGACTGGCCCCTCCCGAAACTGCAAACCCCAGGATTCCAGAGGATGTTGAAAGTGGAATCATCGCGCTATAACAGGCTAGTGCAGAAATGGCCAAAGATTTACACTTCCAAACACTTTGAAGAGATGACACTGCTTGGTCCCATGCCAGTAAGAATTAATTGGTATAAAAATGAATAAGTCAACAGTGGTATGCCACAATAATCTTGGGGACACCTAGTATCATACTTCCATGTATCTGCTGAGTGTACTTTATGGTTTTGCATTGATAAACACCCAGAAAAAGCTTATTTGGTACACAAAACACTTTTGAACATTTAAGGTGTGGGTTGTGCACTTTATTTATAAGCCTACTCCTTATTCATTTTTACTCTTCTTGTTTTTCATTTTTGTGGCTGTCTCAGGTATTTTGCAGCCAAAGCACCGGGCAAAATGTCACCTTGGGCCGGAAAGTTATGACTATGACTATTAAAACCAGAAAGGTGTGAATGCTGACGTAATCAAGTAATTTTACAAGATGTTAAATGTGTGAGAAGAGCTTCCCTCCCACACACCAAAAAAGCACCCAGTTGAAAGCAGAGTTGTTAGTGTCAAAAACCTGTTGCTTTTCGGTCATCTCCAGCAATTACTGGTGATACACTGAACTGGGCACTGCAACTTTTAGTATGGTATTTCTCTTGGCAGTCTATTGACATTCTCAAAAAAAATCTGCACTTTTCTCTATTACTTATTAATTCTAAATTATTTATTATCATAAAATTCACCATTATTTTAACTGGACTAATAATGGCCCAGGGCCAAGTCACAGAAATGAACAAAAACCACAATTCCAATATGTGTACTGCAGCACATATAAGGAAAGTGTCTCCATAGGACCCATTCAAAACTCCATCTTCCCATCCCTCCTCTGGCCCTTCGTTGGTCATTACCTGCTATAAGAGGAGGTGCTAGTGGGCATCCAACAGTTCTGTTGCTCTTCCAAGGACATGCTGACTGGCTGCTGATGCTTGGAGCTGAGATCTGAAAAATGGAGGCATAAATGAAGAAAACTGATCCATTCACTAATCTAGAGACCTTTTACCCACTGTTGGCTATCCTCATGAAGACTCACACACAGAATATTTGGCAATATGGTGTTCCTAAGGGTGCAACTGAAGTGCAGTGCAGTGTAACCTACTTGCTTTATAGAAATGACTTCCACATTCACATCAAGCTGCATGCTACTTAATCTGCTTTTGCTTCTGTGCAAATTTTGCCAATCAATTGTCTACTTTGATTTCTGTGAACCGCATAATAAGAAAATCAGATGTCTTTATCTTTCAGAAATATTGCCAGTGAATGGGGAGGGTTTAAAATAGGAATTTTGCTCTCCATTATATCTTCTACATACCCAGAAGCCAAACAGAATAGTGTGGTTAAACAGAATTTAACTGATAGACATTTTATGGATTTTAGAAAGAGTGAATACACTGTGTTCACATTTTTGTGCTGGGATCCAATTATTTAAAAAAATTATATGGCTTTGTCACAAGGATATTTTTTGTGACAGAACCAAATAAATCTGTATTCTTTACAAATTTCACATGAAAAAGCAATTACGATGCAGTTTGTGAATAGAGAGCTTGATTTGCAATCATCAAGAGGCTCTCCTATCATTACTTCCCCTAAACAACAGCATGAGAGGAGAGCTATTTAAAGTTCCACATCAACTTTGCATTTTTTTTTCTTGACAAGGCTGTGCATTGATACTGACAGGCAGAGTGACAGTGTGATGGCATTTTGGATGTTCCAACTGCATTGATGATGTGGTCGTATTTACAAACGCCGTTCTTACAACAGCAGCCCCTGAGTCATACACAAAGAGCTGAGGGGAAGATTTGGCATTTGTTACCCATGTATTGCAACTTGACTGGTTCATTAACCTTTCTTTATGTAGATACACATTTTGAGTCTGCCATAAGTTATTTTGGAGAATGCGTCAAAACGATAGTTTGGACAAGGTTGGTTTGGGGAGGAACATATACAATATTGTAAGCAGATGTCAGTTGGCATTCTGTTTTGCAGTTATGAATCCCTAATCTAGAGTTATGGATCTGTATCTGCTCCATATTCAGTTAACACTTCGTAACCTTGATCTTGGGACTATTGCCACAATCATAAATGCCCCCCCCAACCTTCCTTAACAGCCAAGAGTTACATTGTGCAAAAGAGCTCTGTTCAGATGGGACACATGAAGGACAACATTTCTGGCCCCTTACCACTGGCAAAAGAGGCTGCTACAATCAGAAGAAGGACCTCTTCACAGTTCCTGGTTCCAGGCTTCCTCACTAGTGAGAGAACACTGGAAATCTCATCCTTGTCTTTTGATTGGTAGCTGAACAGAGCTGATTCACTGCTGGCTGTTAAGATGGGTCTGGGGGATTGGGCTAGGGTTACTTGGGCTAGGAGATGTTACTTAGTTACTCGTTTATAATTATGTAGGTAGGATAAGGTATTGAGGAACATGGTGAAATGTGAGGTTCTACACTTAGCCTGGAAAAAAATGAAATGCACAAATGCAGGATGTGTGACAGCTGGTTTGACCACTGTGCATGTGAAAGGGATCTTGGAGTCCTAATAGACCACAAGCTGAACATGAATCAACAGTGGGATGCAGCAGCTAGAAAAGCCATATGTACTTCTAAGCTGCATGAGTAGGAGTGCAGTGTCTAGATCAAGAAAAGTAACTCTCTTCTGTTTTGGTCAGACCTCACTTGGAATACTGTGTCCAGTTCTGGGCACCACAAGGCAATGAACGTATTGACAAGCTAGAACACATCCAGAGGAGGGTGACCAAAACGATAAAAAATCTGAAAATCATGCCCTATGAGGAGCAGCTTAGGGAGCTGGGTATGTTTAGCCTGGAGAAAATAAAGTTGAGAGGTGACATGATAGCGATGTTTAAATATTTGAAAAGATGTCATATGGAAGATGAGGCAAATTGGTTTTCCACTGCTCTGGAGACTAGGACATGGAGCAATTGCTTCAAGGGACAGGAAAAGAGATTCCATCTAAAAACTTCCTGATGGTAAGAGCTGTTCAACTGCCGAATACTCTGCCTCAGAGTGTGGTGGAGTCTCTTTCTCTGGAGGTTTTTAAACAAAGACTGGTCATCTGTCAGGAGTGCTTTGATGGTGTATTCCTGCATGGCTGGGGGTTGGACTGGATGGCCGTTGTGGTCTCTTCCAGTTCTATGATTCTGTTATTCTGTGGATAACCTCTATTAAACAGTTAAGCTCAGTGACTGGCCCCTGGTTCTGGACCTTCATTCCCAGAAAGGTTAGACTGGTACCCTCCCTATTCTCTTTCTGTAAACAGACGGAGACCTTTCTGTATTGACAAGCCTTTGAGGGCTGATTGTTTAGGTAGGATGGGCAATGTACAATGTGCTGGATTTTCTATTTGCTATTTTTGTTGTGCTATTGTGTGTTTATGGTTTATGTTTTTAACTGGTTTTAATTTTTTGATAGCGTAATCACTTTTTAACTTTCACTTTTTGTGAATTTTTAACTTTGTGGTTTAGATCTGTTGTAAGTGACCAATAATAATAATAGTAACAATAACAACAACAACAACAACAACAACAACAACAACAACAACAACAACAAACAACTCAACCATATTTACAGGCTTCATATTACACCTTTGTGGGGAGATGCCCCAGGTCCAGTGCTAGCAACTCAAGCTTTGTTTTGCTTTTAGACTCAGGCGGCTGGTGACTCCCATGTCAGCAGAATGTCAACTCTAGTCAAGATTGTGATTCAGACTTTAAAGAAACCATCCAATTTGCTGGATCAAGTTAATAAAAGTTTGGAAACTGAAGCAAAATTTCATGGGAAGTCAGAAGGCTAACTTGGGGGTACAATGTCCTATTTTGCTACCTGACCCTGTAGCTATGTTACCCCAAAACATGGGTGACTCAGTGGTCTACCTGAGATGCCAGTGCCTCTGTGAAACAGTGGGGAATTATTAGCTCAAAGGGGAGGCCTTTGAGAGTTGAGTAACCTTACAAGATCTTTTACATTTATGTCTACCGGTACAAGTGAAGGGAAGAACCACTGGAGATCTAAAAGTAAGCCTATTTGTTTTTTCGGGGAAATGTAATCACACACACAAGATCCAAGCTGCCATGCAATCACACCAGGCTAACTGAAGGAAAAGAGAAGAAAGCTTTGGACAGCAAGATTTTCAGGGCGAAGTGGGTGATATTTACCATTCCATTGAAGAAGCAAAGATCAGTATGGCTTATACTAGGAGTCCAAGGACTGTACCTAATGGAAATCAGAGCAGCAGAGTGATGACCAGCAACTGGTGTACTGTGAGTTGACTGACCATAAAATGGGTTTTAAATACTCCTCTTCTGCCTGGAGGGATAATGTGCTAATGACTTTCTGGCAGAGTAAACAATGGAGTCCAGAGAGTGGACAATGAGGTCTAGAATGATCTAAAGGTTTTAGCATTTGGTGACAAAGGTCTAATGGGGGTCCTGATAGCTCCTTAATTGTGGGACAGGTGTGGGGACAAAAGGGAAGTTTAATGGTCAGAGGGAGAGGTGCTAAGACAACCAGCTATCCTGTGGGAACATCTTGGATACTATTGTTTCTTAAAGGTTGAGTCACTGAAGGCTAACTGTGAGTCCATTGTCGCTGTTTCCTGGTGATTTCCTGACTATGACCTGGCCATGCATTGAGGTCTTTTCTGACCTGATTTTGTAATGCATGTGTTTGGCTGGCTTTTCCTCTTAGCTAGCATGGCCATGCAGCCAAAGCAGAGTATAATTTATAGTTATGCCAATTAATATTTGCCAATTAAAGCCTATCAAAGTGTGCAGGTGTATGGCCTACTAACAGTTACACCCCTGTTCTTGGTACAGCTCCCTCTAATGTGCCCTTTTGAATTTTTTCAGGGGTCTTCCCTAAGGGCCTTTCCAGGGGCTGTTTTAATGACCATCCACTCTCAAGGCAAGGGTGATGGGCACATGCCTTTTTGTAAGCCCCTGTCCCCACAATCTGAAAATGCTCTTGTGTGCATTTATGCACACACACTTTGTTTTTACCCCCTCAGAAAGAGCTATTACACCTATCCATGTAATATAGCTCTGTTAAACAGCCAGAACGCTATAATTATTTATTGATTTCCTAATTACAATCAATGAGGAGTCATGAAAATTTGGATTCCCTCAAAGTGAGATTTAGATCCAGATCTGAATTAAATTGAGCACTCTTGAAAGTATTTCTAATCTAATCTAGGTATTTTTCCATATTGAATCATGGGGTTATATTCACACTTCCACATTAAGCTTGCTGAAGACTTTAAGTATCCTGTAAACTGTGATTAAACAATTCACTGTCCATAAATACTGTTCACACTTCCAAAATATTGCAATGGATATTATCTGTCATCTAGAGGCAGCTGGCCATTAAATATTAGTGGGACGCCCAGGCCATAGCTTAGTATCTGGGCACCCATGGGCTAGAATGCCCCCTCTGGAGCACAGCTGTTGCCATAATTTTATTTATCACAGCAGGTTGGGGGGGCAAGTAATGGCAGAAGGACCCATTTCAATCAAAACCATGGCCCTAGGGAATACAACCCTACCATCCAGGGCATTTAGGGCACTGGCCTTGGAAATAAGAATTCTAGCACTCCATGAAATTTTCCTCCAATCTCCAAATTTCTAACATTGCTTAGAATGAAACATGGAAAACTCATCATACCAAGAATTCTTCTATTTGCTGTGTTCACATTCCCTTGGTAATTTTGCCCTCCCCTTGGCTTTGGGTGTCTGATATGTATTTCTAAATGCTCAACTGAAGCTTTAAAGTATTGAATGCTAGAAATTGGGAGACTCAGGAAAATTTCATTGAAGAGCAGAATTCTCCTTTGGGAGGCAAAGCCTCCCTCCATAGCTACACCCCTGTCACCAGTCCTCCGTCTGAATATCACCTTCCTTCATTTATCAACCAGCATACTGCTGCTGTTTACTCCTGACTCCCCTTCAGACATTCTCTTTTAATTTCTAAAAGAATCAAGAGAGGAAGGGGCTGCTCTGAGCATACATCTTGAGAACTGAGAGGGACATTGCCTGCCTGCCTTCTAGCATCTTTATGTTCATGCCTATGTGTGAAAGATCAATCAAAGTGAGATCAGCTCCCCACTATTAGTAAGGTTATTTTGTTGTGTTTGAGAGATCTTTTCAACATGTTTGTTTGAGGAAGTGACAAAGAGGGATGTGTCATGCTTCTAAAAGTGTGACCCCCTAGTTGTTTTCCAATTTATACCTGGCAGGGAAAGAGAGAAGGCCTGTCTGAATTCTAATCTATTTATTTTTTGGTTTGTGTTTGACCTCAGTTGTATTTTATGTTTTATTTGCCTTGGCTTTGGGTGTGGAAACATATGGGGGGCGGTGAAACAGTGGCCACGGCAAGTAGAACAACTAGATAGGTTGCTTTGCTGGGGGATGTTCTCTGCTTGATTCCTAATTTGTTCACATTTAGATCATGTTTGAGAGAGAGATACTAATTCTGAACTTGGCTGCCTGCTTTCTAATTTGGTGTTCATTTGTTTGTTTGTTTTTGGCTTTGTTTGTTTGTTGGACGGCTTGCTTATTCTGAGATCCCCTGACTGCCTTCGAATCTGTCTACATTTTGTATTGTTTGAGAGATCTTTATATTAATTTTCTTTTTGTTTGAGAGCACTGAGGGTCATGAGTACTGCTTATGTATTGAACTAAGTTGAGGAATCCATAGTGTGGAAACAGCAGGTCCAGTGAGCAGTGCAAGCTGGTAGGTTGTTTTATGGGGGTGGTTACTCTCTCTGCCTTTTAATCTGGTTACCTTTCTATCACAGTAGAGATTCACAGTAACGTATGACTGGTTGTAAGATTGCCTTTCTGCTTCGTGTTGGTTTCAGATGGAAAGATTACTAATGGTTAGATCTATCACCTGTCTTCTAATCAATTTAATTTTTGGTGCACTGGGAGTGGTGTGGGGAAGTGTGCTGTAGGACTATAGCTGTTTTCTGCTTGTGTATTGAAGCAAGTTGAAGAATCCAAAATGTTGAAACAGCAGCTATAGCAGTCAACACAATCTGGTGCTCCTGTGGTATTTGGTGGAAAAGACTGCTGTAATTCCTTCCCAGAACTTCACTTGTCACTTTCTATTATTTGCGTTGCTAATGGATTAAAAAAAATATTTGTTTCTGAATGCCTGCACACCTGTTTGTGTGGATGCTCCCCTCTGTGTAGATATGGAGTGGAACAATTGTGGTAGATCATTTCTCTATCTACTTAGACCTTGCCAAGGAGGAGGAAGTAGGATAGCAAACTAGATGAACTGCCTCTCCCTGAGCCTGAGCAGCCTCTCTGGTCACCAGCCAGCATTGTTGCAGTGCAAAGGTCCCTGAAGTAGAATGCTAGACATTACGCAATTATCATCCACTATACCAGTACGCTTTTCTTAAATTAATTGAATTTTGCCAATGAATTTGATGAGAGCAAAATTAGATTTTGGGTTTTCATCTCTATCCACATTGTGTTTTTGATGGATGAACACCGCAAATGTGCAGGAATGAGAAGAAGTCATCAACAGCTTCAGGACAAATGCAGAAGCCAGCTACAAATGAGTGATTTATGAGGCTGAATAGAGGAACAAATGAGGACACCAGCAAAGAGAAGCCAAAAAGGCAGAGACTGAACTGACAGAAATATGACTTTATGTTCCTCTGTGTAGTACCTGCTAACCAAATACACTATTTTATAAGAGCACTATAAACTACTATAAAATCTTATCATGGAATAATTGTATGTGTGTGTATGTAGGTATATGTGTCTGTGTGCATGCGCATGAGGTCTCCTACGAACATTCAGCACACCACCAGTTATTTGATTTTGACAACAGATTCTTATCATGCTACCTTATGCTATAGTATTTGTGCTAAAGAAGTTACCACATATTCTGTATTTCACATCCAGCCACATGTACTATATGAACATAGATATACCTGAGGCTCCAAGGCTGCACTTTACCCATCTGAAGAAGTAGCTGTGTGTCCCTGAAAGCTCCAACTATACTAAATAGATCAGTCTTAAACGTTGTTTAAGACTGTTCTTTGTTGTATAGTTTGAGGCTCACTTCTAAAGGAAAAGGGGAGGGGATCACGGAAGAAAATGTTCTTCCTTTCCACAGCCACATCTTCTTCCTCCTCAACTTCCTATGACCTCCTGACAAATTGTTCAAGAAAGTCCCCCAATTCTACAGAGAAGCAGTAGAGACGGAAATGTTTCTTCCCACAAATATGCTGCTGTTCAGTTATCTTAAGATGCAATACTTTGTATGTAGCCTATTGTTTATTTATTGTTATTATTATCACTCTACTTAGGTAGAAAAAATGGAATACAGAAATATAGGATGGGGGACACATGGCTGGATAGCAGTACGTGTGAAAGGGATCTAGGAGTCTTAATAAACCACAAGCTGAACATGAGTCAGCAGTGTGATGCGGCAGCCAAGAAAGCCAATGCAATTCTCGGCTGCATCAATAGGAGTATGGTGTCTAGATTGAGAGAGATACTGGTACCACTCTACTCTGCTTTGGTTAGACCTCATCTTGAATACTGTGTCCAGTTGTGGGCACCTCAATTCAAGAAGGACATGGTCAAGCTGGAGCAAGTCCAGAGGAGGGTAACCAAAATGGTGAGGGGCCTGGAAGCCATGCCCTATGAGGATAGACTTAGAGAGCTGGGTATGTTTAGTCTGCAGAAGAGAAGGTTAAGAGGGGACATGATAACCATGTTTAAATATTTGAAGGGATGCCATGTAGAGGAGGGAGAGGGCTTGTTTTCTGCTGCTCCAGAGACCAGGACAAGGAGCAATGGATTCAAGCTGCAGGAAAGGAGATTCCACCTGAACCTCAGGAAGAACTTCCTGACAGTCAGGGCTGTCCGGCAATGGAATCTGCTGCCTCGGAGTGTAGTGGAGTCTCCTTCTTTGGAGGTTTTTAAGCAGAGGCTGGATGGCCATCTGTCGGGAGTGCTTTGAGGGTGTTCCTGCATGGCAGGGGGTTGGACTGGATGGCCCGTGTTGGACTGGATGGCCCATTTCTATGATTCTATGATTCTATCACAATTACTACTTTATTTTTCAGACTTCTAAGTTGAATATGTGCATAGTGGTAAAACTACTCATATAAGGCAATGGTCAAATACTATTGCTTAAAAATTACTATTGTTGCCTCCAAGTGGTTTGATGAATTAACAAATTATACCATTGACTCAGAAGAATCCAGAGATTTGGAAGTAATTGTGCTATGATGGTTTAGAATGGTGAAGGTCAAGAATGAAATTCCTCGTTTACAAATACTGGGTCCTTTCAGATACGAGTTCAAAGTGCACCCCCAAATCCAGGTTGTGCCACTGATGTGTTCAAGTCCAGCCACTGTTCCATACCAACCCAACCTTGGGTATTTTCACATTAGCTTGTGCTAATTTATTGTGCTCCCATATGAATTCAAAGTAACTAGCAGGATGATCAAGCAATCTTGCCTATTTATAAGTTCCTGAGTTTACATATAGTACACCCTGTACCTTGTGCACATATAGGTGCTTTGGCAGGTTATGTATGGGTTAACATGAGCCTAGCAGCCATGACCTCTTGCTATGTGCCTTCAACATAACGTGTGAAGAGTTGCAGTGAGTTATACCCCTTCTCATACTGAGCAGAGTTTGGAAAAATTACTTTTGGGGGTACAACCCCCAGAATCTCCCAGCCAATTTGACTGGGAGCTACTCTGGCTAAGGAATTCTGTGAGTTGATGTTCAAATCAGTACCATTTCCAACTCTAAACTTTTGTCACCATCAGAGTATTGCTGTGTGTGGTCCTGACTTCTGAAGACAACCTAACCCGGGGTACTCAACCTACAGTTTTTGGTTTTATATTAATAATTCCAGAGAAAAATTAGAAAAGTAAGAGCTTACCAATAAACTTTTACTTTTCTTTGTTTTCAAGAAAGACAATGTGTTTGAAAATAATACCTCTGCCCTCAGCTTTGGTTTCCCCTTTTTCTAATACAAAAATGTCATTTGTCCACTAATTTAACTAGCTCTGTTCAATGGCTTGATCTAGAAATGGTGAAACAGGTAGAGAAACCATTTTTCCCAATGCCCTCTTTCACCTTGCAGCCCCAAGCCCATTCTGATAAGAGACACAAGAGATCCTTTAAAACATGGGTGGGCAAAGTGCACCCCCTGAAGCCTACCTGAAACTTTTTTTTTTAAATCAAAACTGAAAATTGAAACAAATCAATGCTGTATAGAAAACGTTATGCCAAAATTAACAGCTAACTCTTTAAGACCCACTTGGAAGTCTAGAAGTCTGAATTTTTGCTTAATGGAATATTAATTTGGGTAGAGTTCCAGGAACTGATGGCCACCAACAAGAATGCCTTATCCTTGGAGCCCATGTTCTGGACCCAGCCTGATTGTTTTGGCAGACAGCAGGGCTGCCAGTGTTGATTTTGGAACACAAGTGAGGGTGGTCCTTCTAGTAACATGGATCTAAACCATTCATGGTTTTAAAGGCTAAGTTTAAATGATGCCCAGAAACACACTGGCAACCAATGCAGCTGGTACAAGATAGGTTCACATG
The DNA here is from genome assembly GCA_948474755.1 of Ctenosaura bakeri. Classification (NCBI taxonomy): domain Eukaryota; kingdom Metazoa; phylum Chordata; class Lepidosauria; order Squamata; family Iguanidae; genus Ctenosaura; species Ctenosaura bakeri. The sequence continues at coordinate 67,827 of CAOLHI010004759.1, forward strand.
ATCCAATTGCTGAGCACCTAGCAGTGATCAAGAGGTCACACTGAGTACCAGTTGATGTTGTTTAGTCATGTTTTAATGTATACTCACATAAAGTGCAATATAACAATTCAGCCTGGATGACACTAAAATCACATAAATTACAGAAGCAGCTTGGAGACAGTTGGTGTAGAGTTTAAGCTTATAAAAGGCAGTCCTGAGTTTTCCCAATTCACACCAAACCCAGGATAACTTGTCAAACTATTTACTTCTCCTTCTGGAAGAGAGCAGATTGACCTAGGACTGTTTTCAAGTTTATATCCAATCACAGTAATCCTAGAAATTGAGACTCTCTGCCTAGTTACAGCAGTTAATTGTGTTCCTAAGGTTCATTCCTTACACTCCCTTAGAAGATTCTCAGGCTAGTGATGAAAATCCATAAGAGAATAATGTCTGGTCATTACTGACCTCTACTTCAACCAGTGACCTGAAAATGAAAAGGCCATGGATCTCATTACAAAGCTCATTTCAAAAAAGAATCAATACACCATCTCACCTTAATATAAATTGATCATCCAGCTTGATAAATGTAGAAAGGCTGTTCAATAACCACCCAACTGCCCCATTTATTTAAATATAGCCAACTGAACTAGCTATTCTTTTTCTCAATATACAGTTAATACCTGCTGGGAAAGAATCCTTATGGTATGCAGGACACCAGCTTATAGACACAGAAGTCTATCTCCCTAAGGCTGAAATCCTGTATCAAGAAGGCGGACTGCAATGCTCCACCCATGCATTACTGATGCTGCTTAGAAGTGAGGGAGGGAGGGATGTGCAGAGAAGGAGGTAATGAAGATGTGGCAAGTGGGGACTTTATTGCCCCTCACTTTTCTGGTAAGCAGCAGAAGCAACCTCTCCTCGGGCTTGAGAGCTCCTTGCGAGGGACTTTTGGATGGGGCACAAGGGGCTAAAGAATATCTCTTTTTTTGTGTGTTGTCAAAACACTTACATGTGTGTATGTCACTAATATGTGCCCTGAGATTCAGTGACCTCACAACTAAGGCAGAATATACACGAACACTTAGATTTATGCTTGTGACAGCTAGGTGGGTTGTGCATCCATATCCCCTCTAAAGAAACTTTTGACCCAGCTCAGGCTTCTCAGTATAATGGCTGCTCTATGTCTTTTTATGGTAGCTGCAGAAGGAGGAATTCACTTTCTCTCTCACACACACAATGAGTGTGTCTGTGCGGGAATGTGCCTACTGGCTGAGGCCTTGGATGCTTCTAGATGAGTCTTTTCTCATGCAGTTACCCTGCTTCATTGGTAGAATTTTTGGGGGGAATGGGTCCCACATGTGATGATCTTCCACTTGAAAGCCTCCTGTGTTTTCCCATGTCTTCTTCCAACCCTCCTCACCTAAAAATCAATTTTGGAAATAAAAACGGAATTTTTATGCAGTATTTTCTGAATGGTGGCATTTAGGGCCCCTCTCCCTGCTGCACAATACAAGCTGTAAGCAAACCTGTTGAAATAGACAAGGCTTAGTAGAGACATGAAACTTTGCATCTTCATTAGAATATGTCCAGATTAAACTATCACTTCTAAAATTGTTATATTTATTATTATTAATGCTATAAACATTTTTTATTGTACTCCTCAGCCAACAATGCTCCTGGGAGCAGATTATATACCGTTGATATGAAAACCAGTTCCTGCCTGTCTGGCAGCCCCAGATTATGAAATGAAAGGAGAATGTATTGAGGAGGAAAGCAGAAGTGGGAGAAGTGTGCTGTCTTTCAGCATTGCTAGTGCGACTCCTGCCAGGAGGGCTGCTGATGGAAATCTAGTAATACCAAAGAGTACGTACATTCCTATTTTTTTTTTTAAACAACTGGTCTAGCCATAAGCCATAGCATCCTAATGACTGGGATATATTGTTTGCTGGTGGGCTTTGACCTGGCAACAGGATCACTGCCTCTCCTCTGGCTTGCCCACCACTCTATGGCAATTCCTTGCCTAATAAGACTCATTTTTCCATGTGATTTAAGAGTTATTTGAAAACATAATTCCCTAAGGAACATAAGGATTAGACTAATGATATGTGAAAGAGCCAGCATGAGGCAATGGTTTGAGGACTCTTGGAGATGGGAGTTCAAATCCGTGTTCAGCCATGTAAACCTATTGGGTGACCTTGCACCAATTGTACTGACTCAGGCTTAGGGAAGAGCAATGGCAAACCCCCTCTAAACATATTTTGCAAAGAAAATCCTATGATAGATTTATCATAAGCCAGAAATTACTTGTAGGCACACCATACCAAAATAATATGCACAGTGGACTACAATAGCCAAGGAAGAAGAACGTAGGCTGGAAATGGATGAACAGTTGCCTGATTATTCAGAAATAAAATTAAGATCTGACAAAGTCTGTAAGCCTATTTCCACTGTCTGTGGAGTAAGCTTTCACCGAAAACAATGGAATTTATTTCTGACTTACCTTAATTGAACTCTCCAAGGTGCTGAACGCTATCCCCCAAATATCCTCAGTGTGTTGGATACCTCATTTAAAGTCAAGAACAGTGGTCCTCAAAGTGTGGTACTCCAGGTGTTTGCAACTTCAGGTCCCCAAATTCCTGAACATTGGCCACAGTGGCTAGGAATTCTGGAAACTCAAGTCCAAACCATCTGGAGGAGCAGAGTTTGAGAACCACCTGTCTAGAATAAACTCCAGACTGGATTCACCACCCTACTAATATGAAAACTACTGATTGCCCCTGCTTCTATGTATACATTATGGTGCTGCACCATTAGGCTGAAATCCTGTACACACTTAGAACTTAACTGATATTACTAGATCAACTGTGTATCTGAGCAGAGATGAACAGAGTGGAGGTCCTACACCACCACCTCTTTTTAAAGATATTATACACTGTTCCTCTCTAAATTCTTGAAACTGGAGCTGTTAATTTAGCTCCTCCTTGTGAAGTCAGACTAGACCTTTGCTGTAGCTTCCTAATTTGAAGGCAGTGAGGATAATATATCGTAACATGAAGAGACTTTGCTTATCTTTTATTAAAAAATGGTCCACAAACTGCTCCTGCCTCAATATTCTGTGGCCAGTTGCATGTATTCCCAGTTAGAGCCAGAAAAGAGTTGAGGGGAGGAGGTCTGCCTATGACTATTAAGAATGAAGTTAAAGAAGACTGTGACTGCTCCTAAAGGAAACCACACTCAGTCCAAGTGCTCTTGAAAATGACTGCTGGGGAGAGAAGGGATACCTTTTTTGCCTGGGAAGGTTCTTGAGAAAGTTGCAGCAGTACAACTGTAGGAACTTTTGGATAATACTAATTATTTAGAAGCATTTCAGTATGTTTTCTGACCTGGAATCAGAGCTGATTCAGCCTTGGTCACCCTGGTGGATTGTCATTATCAAGAGAGAGACAGGAAAGTGCAACCTTCTTTGGCTTTGGTCAGTCTCTCTGAGGCTTTTGAGATCATCAACCATGGTATCTTTCCAGACTATTTCAGTAATTTGGGAGTTGGGAGCATTCTACTTCAGGATTTCTTGTGAGTTTATAAAGGTGTAAGTGGTAACTTCTAAGAGACTGTCTTCTCTACACTTGAAGAAGAGATGTGACATGATAGCCATCTTTAAATAAATAGGGATGTCATGGATTAGATGGAACAAGCTTCCTTTCCAATGCTCCAAAACAATGGATTCAAATTACAGAAAAGAGATTTCATCTAAACATCAGGAAGAACTTCTTCACAGTAAGAGCATCTCAACAGTTGAATGGACTGCCTCAGAAAGTTGGTGAAGTATCCATCTTCAAAGGCCTTGAAACAGAAATAGGATGGCCAGCTTTCAGGAATGTTTTAGCTGTGCAGCAGAGTTTGCATTAGATGGTACTTGTGGACTCTTCCAGCATTATGAGTTTATGATCCTTAGAGGTATCTGGAGAGGTCTTTTTAGTGATCCATATACTCAACCATCTTGTACAGGGTATTTAGCATGGTGGCATCCACTATATGGAGCATTTCTGCCTCTGATATGAGACATAGTCCAACAATTTTCATTTTTAGACACATCTTGAAAACTTACCTATTTTTGCAAGCCTTCCAGTCCAGCCTTACCATCCATTTCTAACTGTTACATCATGGTTTTACATATTGTATGACTGATATACACTGCTTTAAATCTTTAGATTATACAGATTTTTAAATAAATAAATAAGGCAGAACTTTTTCTGTCTTTTACTAAAATGGGTGACTGATTCTGGATCTTGTGCAAATTGCACCTAAAGTTCAAATGGGCTGGGAGCCTGCATGAAAATGAAAGAGGTGAAGATTGTTAATAAAGACGGATGACTCCTTCTCCTGGTTATGTGCAAAAGCAAGGATAAAATTGACTGGCAGCAGATTTCAAGCAAATAAAAGGAAGGAAGTTTATATTCTATAGCATTTACTGTCAGTGGAGATTGAGGGCTGGTATTAGAACTGGATTTTAAAAGCAGTGAGAAAGGATACTTGAAGGAGAGGTGCCTCAAAAGCTGCTTGCCAGGATGTCCAGGAGTCTGGCCTCCTTTTAAGCAAACTCTCAAAGAGGGTATGGCAAAACTATCCTTCCTTCTTTTTACTGTATGCTTCTTCCTTTTCCACATGTTCTAATAAGTCTGCATAAATCTCCATACATGTACCTAGTTTAGCAATTATGTATGTCAGAAAATAAAATAGAAGCCATTAGCTATGGATCCAGTTTATGGGCTTTGTTCTGAAAATAGGGCTCACTCCAGACATTTTGCTCAATTCAAAGGACAAGGCTTTCCCCCATCACACTCCTGCCATTCCTCATCCAGTATCTAACTCAAGCTAGCAGTGGGCAGTTACTTCAGCATGGAGAAGAATCAAAATCCAGTGACAACCACTGGCTTCCATGTCAGGGTGAGCAATCCAGTTGGGATTTTAGTCCATACTTTAAAGGAATGTGCTGAAATGATTTTGAGTATAGGGCTTGGAACCATGGATAGCTCATATACAGTTCAGATTAAAACATGGATTCATTTCCCCACTGTCATGGAAACCATCAATTGTCATCAAATGTCAAAATTGCCTTTACACTGTTGTGTGTAAAGACAGAAGGACAGCTGGTTCAGGGTAGATTTGCAATTGAGTATAGAGTGTTCAGAGAAAGTAGTGAGACAGCTCCCTTTGCTCCTTCCATCTGCTGCCAGAGGTAGGCATCTAAACCTATCTAATGTTAAGGCTGCTTTAGTCCGGAGTGGTGATCCTGCTCATCAATGAGGAGAAGTGATCAAATTCCTGAAAGGAGGAGGAGGAAGAGGAGGCAGTGAGAGCATCCGCAGTTTTAGCTCTGCAACCACAAATGTCTCCCCCAGTATTACCTCAGCCACTAGTGTGCCAATGGTGATTCTTAGGAAGTGCAGGTCCCTGCCTAGACCGGAGCAGTGTTGGGGAAGCCCTGGAGCAATTGGGTTGCTGCTGCTAAACTTCACTGGAATGATGGAGCAACTTTGGAAGAAAGTTTCAAGGAATATGGGAAAATCATGAAGCAGCTGCTTCAGTCTACAGAGACAGAATCTAGTTCTAACTAAAATCTGTCAACAAATATGGAAAACGAAAGAATGGCCCAAAGATTAGAAATGCTCAATATACATTCCAACCCTCAAGAAAGAAGAAACCAGAGATTACAGTAACCACAGGACCATTGTATTAATTACCCATGCAAGAAAGTCATGCTCAGAATCCTATAATAAAAACTTTTACCATATATGGAAAGAGAAATGCCACACGTCCAAGCTGGGTTCAGGAAAGGAGTAGATAGGAATACCGTCAAATGGATTCACAACTGGGTGGAAAACAGTGCTCAAAGAGTCATCATCAATAGCTGTGCTTCAAACTGGAAGAAGGTATCAAATGGAGTGCCACAGGGTTCTCTCCAAGGACCATTACTGTTCAACATTTTTATCAGTGACTTAGATGATGGGCCGGAGGGGGTCCTTAGCAAGTTTTTAGATGACACAAAACTGGGAGGGGTGGCTAACAGATTGAAAGATAGTGACAGAATTCAAAACCACCTAGATAAACTAAAAAAAAAAAGGACAGAAATTAATAATATGAAATTCAATAGAGATAAATGCAAAAATCTCCATATAGGTCACAAAGACCAAATGCATAGGTATATGGATGGGGGATATATGGCTCAGCAGTACTATATATGACAAGGACCTTGGGGCTATTGTTGATCATAAGTTAAGTATGAGTCAGCAGTGTGAGGCTACAGCAGAAGACAAACAAGCAAAAACCCATTGTTGCCTGCATTAATAGAAGCATAGTTCCCAAGTGGAGGGAAGGAATAGTCCCAGTGTGCTGTGTGCTGGTCAGGCTTCATCTGGAGTACTGTGTTCAGTTTTGGAAGCCCCAGTTTAAGAAGGGTATAGACTTGTTGGAGCAGATTCAGAGAAGGACAATGAGGATCAAAAGAGGTATGGAGAACAAACACATGAGGAAAGATTGAAGGAGCTGGGCATATTCAGCCTGGTGAAGAGAAAACTGAGGGGTAACACAATTGCATTCTTTAAAAACTTTAAGGGGTGTCACAGAGAGAAGGGGACACTCCTGTTCTCCTAAGCCCCAGAGGGCAGGATCAAGTGTTATGGCATGAAGTTACAGGAGGGTGGATTTTGATTGAATATTGGAAGTAATTTCTTAACATTAAGAGTGGTTTGGCAATGGAACCAATTTCCTAGAGAGGTAGCAGGGTTTTCTTTTCTGGACATCTTCAAAATGAGACTAAACAGTTACCTTCTGGGAATGCTGGAGATCTGCACTGAGCATGGGGTTGATATTGATGGCCCATGAGGCCCCTTCCATCTCTTTGATTTTATATGTAATCATAATCAATTATGCAAATATAAACACAGACATTTAATGTATATGTCTGTATGGAACTGTGTGCTCATTTGCTTTCATGGAATCTCTGTAATTGAAAACAAAGTGGTATGTATATTTTTGTTCAGATTTTTTAAAATGTATCCTCAGCCTACTGATGTTTGCCTATCATCACATGTGATTCTAACATTTAAAATTAGCCGCAAAATGCAACAAAAGGCAACAAAATGCAAAATGCAAAAGAGAAAACAGTAGCGGAGTACTGTGGAAGAGTTGCTTCCCCTTCCTTTCTAAGGGCACAATTCTGCAAACAGAGAGGCTGAATAAAATCTGAGTCATGATCCAGTCACGTTGTATGCTTACAAGGCTGACCTGCTAAAACCAGAATAAGTCCCCACTGGGCTTACTTCTGAGTGGATCCCATTTAAGTGTCACAAATCTCAATCAGAAGACGAAGTGAGTGTGCTAGCGTTTCCCACAGGGGGAAAAAATGAGAATTTCTTTTTTTAAAATATACATATATCACTGTCCCAGATTGTGCTCCATACCTATGGTTCCATCAACCAGAATTTGCCTTTCAGTTTACTGTAACAAACTACTGTGTGAAAAGGTTGTGCAGTATTAGCTGCGGGGGAAAAAATAACAAGATTTGACATTATCAGAGCTACTCTTTTGCTTACAGCAAGTATAAATGATGCTTTTTCAGTGTCTCAGGCTTAATTCATTCAGACGTTAAGCTAGTGAAAAAGTCTTTTGCTAACAATGGCACACACTTTTTTTTTTAGAAAAGACTTCCAGAGCTGACAGTAGCAAAGCACTCTTATCATTTTCAATTTATAATTTTGTTGGCTATAGAGAGCAAGTGGTACACAATTTTTCATTTGCTTGCCTTCTAGAATATTTTTCATTTTTGTTATGTGCCTTCAGGTTGTCTCCAGTTTATGGTCACCCTATCTGGCAAGATTTATTCAAAGGAGGTTTGCTATTGCCTTCTTCCACAGCCCAGGTACTGTGACTTGGCCTAGGCCACAGCTGAGTGGAGATTTGAACCCTGGTCTTATGAAATCCTAGCCCGATACTCAGATCACTACACTTTGATCATTCTAATGTCATGGGTGTAACTGCATTTGATGACACTCTGCACCACCTTTGTTAGGCACAAACAAAAATGGAATTAACACAATCATGGACTCTCAATTAAGTCCAATTGTGTTCAGTTGTGCTCACTTCCAGGTGGGTAGGTATAGGGTTGAAGCCCGTATTGTTGCAATTAATATATACTGGCAAACAGTAGGAGAGGCAGAGGAGAGCCAAATATTAATGTCACAGCTGATGGGGAGGAAAGTTTTCCGCTGCTATGCTTTCCTGATGAAACCCAGGCTTCAAAAACTGCTATTTGCATTGGGAGAAAAACTCTGAAGGGTGCCAAAGATGGCTATTTTATAAAACATGCAATTTAACTGCACATCACATGGCGGCTTCTGTCCTGAACATCCACAATGGAGCAGCTATAGGGGAATCTTTGGCCCTCCAGAAATTGATGGACTAGTCAATGGTATAGTCAGTGGAACTTTGATGGAGTTAGTCTGAAAATGAAGAGTTGCTCTGGAAATTTAGTTGAAGGTAAAACTACGTATAATGTTAAATAGGGAACATGGAGCTCCAGCTCTCCTTTTATTAACTCACATGTTTTTGTATATTTATTGTGGTTAAATGTTAAGGACATTAAAGAACTTGCATTTGGGGAGTGGTGAGGGAAGAAGGGCCATGCATTACCCAGTGTTTCTGTAATAAAAACTAACAAAATCAACTGTTAGGTTTCTGAGGTTATATTATCATTTGGCAGTTCAGCCACAGAAGAAGAATTCTGAGGAATCTCCACATCTTGTTTGATCTTAACTAAACAGCACTTAATGTCACTCAGTAATACGTTTCTGACTGCCTGTTGCTTTTGTATTTTCTGTGAGTTCACACTCAATAACTTTCCATTCATTGCATTTTAAAGTGTGATTAGAAGAAAGTTTTCTTGATGATTTGTTTCATGTAACTGTTCTATATTAGGATATTCTTGATTGCTTCCTTGATTAGCAGCTTGATTGTATTATTTGGTTCTTCTGACTCATAAAAAGGGGGTCAGCCTTTGGCCTTGAAAAACACAATTCAGAACCTTCCTCTCCCTAGGTTTAAAAAAAGAGCTTGAGGAGTTGTCATGAGTCTTTTTACAAAGGGAAGAGTCCACCTTCTTCATTCTTACTCTAAAATTTTAGTGACTTGTTTAATTTGACTGCATTTGCATTAGTGTAAGAGGTCTAACCTACATATATGGCTATTTAAATTATGAGTTGTAGTTATTATCTGGAAATGTTGCTGTACCTATGTAATTTTTTCTGATGTTACTATGAGATAGTTGGAATTGGATAGCTGGAGGAAATTTTCCATAGAAAAGTCACATGCAAACAAATGTGATGAATTATGAATTATGAATTGTGAATTATCCTATAAAAGTATTTCTCATTTAATCTTGAAATTACTTTTTGAACTCTGAATAGTTTTCAGGGAGTGAATGGAAACTGTTCTATGTGTTAGCTGTTTCTGTAACATCTAAATATGCCTGTCTTATATTGTCACAATAATCTTCTACAGCTTTCCCCTTGAGATCATTATTTGATTCCCAAATCCTTCTGCATCAGATCAGAGTCACAGTTTTTGATACCCAGAATGTTCTGCTGGAATGGTTGGACATAACATAGTCCTTCTGGAGTTCATGCCTTGCTGAGCTACATTCAAAACTGTTAAGAGCTCTTCTTTCAACACTTTTGTAGACACAATAAAAATCATTGCATTCAGTTTTCACGAACTGTTTCATAAAGGTTTGTTCAGTAATCGTTATTTTGATCTATTCAATATACTTAATCAAGGGTGAATGCTGAGAATTTAAAATCATCAAATAGACTGAGCTACTATCCTACATGGAGTTCATTTCACTAGAAACAAAAAACAAAATTATTGGATTTGCATTTCTGCATGGAAATAGCCATTGTTCACTTTTCAAGGTTGCCACAGGAACAGAACACATCTTCCCTTACGAGGATATTCCTGGGCTCTCAATGGCAGGGCCTGGAATGCCTTTTGGAGGAAAACAATACACACAAACTCATGCATATGTTTGAAAGCTGCACATGGTTAAAAACACCCTGTATTAGAATAACAGTCACAAAAACCTTGAGTCAATGCAAAAATACGTATATTTCAAATACCCATTTGAAAAGAATATAAAAAGGCATGCATGAATTTCTAGGCAGAAGGGGAAAAAAACACACAACCCAGCATAGATGTAGGATGGAACAAGAATGCTGCAGAACACATGCAAATTTTACTTTCACTTTCGCTGACCAGCCATTGAATAATGAGAGCAGACACAGAAAGCTGGGTTGAAGAAGTGCCACTTTATTTAACATAAAACCTATTGAAGTGTGTTGAACCTGGAAAGAAGCAACAAGAGGGAGGTGACCTAGCATGGGATCAGCTAAAGCAAGTGCCGCTCCTTGACTTCCTTCTCAGCCTTCCCCTGAACAAAACACCCGAGCTTCAAGGGCAATCCAATACTTGGGTTGCTCCCCATCTGGCCATCTACTGGAAAGCAGACCCAAGGACTCCCCCTCAAATCCCAGGACTTAAAATGAGGGCAAAACCCAAAGGCCAGCACCAAGGGCAGTCTCCATTCCCATCCACTCCAGTTCCAGGATAAAGAGGCAGTTCCAGAGCCCTCCCCTCCACAAAAATGGTGCCAAGGTGTTTACCATATCTGCTACTTTTCTCCCTCCAATACCTGCCATAGACAAGGGACAAGCATCTGCTCAGTCCCTCTCCCCCACCAGGCTGGCCAAAGAGGCCCTTACCTCCTTTTGCAAGTCTCCCAAGTACCCAATGTTACCTTTGCACCTAATCCCATCTGATCTACCTTAGAGGTACAGATCAGCAATATAGCTTGTTGCCCAGAAAGAGTCAGGTCCTTAATCTGCACAGTGCAGAGCTCCACAGGAATGGCATCGTTAACAAATTCCCCCTTCGGATAGGAAATATGACGAACAAGCCTATATTCCCCAAGTGCCCTCTTAGGAACAACCCCAGTGGTGACACCCTCAAATTGGTAATGGTGTTGCAAAGGGGGCTACCACCCTCCCCTCTGCTACTTCTTTATGAATCTTCTGTCTAAACATGTTCTAAACCAATAACTGAATGCACATTTTTAGAATGCTAAGGGCATTGGACTCCTTGAAACAGAATTCAAAAGCCTTCCTTAAACCCTTCCCTCAAATAATGTCCTGCAATTTGGTCTGGTAAAGATTGAGCAGAACCTCCAACTGATCTAGTTTAATTGGGCTGCACCCTCTGTTTCCTGCTTGTCTGCTGATCCCTGCATCTTTTCCTTTCAGGCAGTTCTGAAAGGACTGCTGACCACCACAAACAGAACACTTATGATAGAATTTGCAAGGCTGATGTGCACAAACACCTTGCACCCCAAATTCCCAACATAGCATCTTGTGTTGCTGGCTAACTCCAGCCTGAGGCTAATTAATAACAGCAGTCTGTTCCTTTTGCTCAATGTGACCACAATGAGACCTCTCACCATGAGTCACCCAGGAAGGTGTCATAATCTATGTCCACAGCTGAGGCTGCATCTGGTCCTATGTAAGTTCCAGGTTTATGATTGTTCTTGTATGAAAAATATCATTGAAAAGAAGCCAGGCTGGCCCACAAGAAATTAGCATAGCCCTTATAAATGATGCCCATATATTGGATGAGAGAAAATGCCCTCTACAGCTGTGTCCTAACAATAACTTTGGCATAAATGAAAACCCCAGGCAACCAGTTTCCCCAGGTACTATCTACTTTGCACCTCCTCCACTTCATTTTTAAAAATCATCCAGTTCCTCCTTGTTCTTCTTTTCCAATGCACAATAAAGAAGAGCTAAGACATCCATGTATGTAGCCCATAACTTTTTTATTCCTTGTTGGTTTTGTGTGCCTTCAAGTCATTTCTGACTTATGTCAACCCTAAGGGGAACTATCATCAGGGTTTCTAGGGCTGAAAGGGGCCTGTAATAAATGATCTCCCAGGGGAATCATTTGTCCCCCATAAGGAAGAGCTCCAAAGGGCACAACATTGTACTCACTATTGGCGGAGAGTTGCACTCTGCCTAAATCACCATAAAACCACTGAGGCTAAGCTCCTTGGGTAACAGAGCTGAGAACAATACTGGGCCTTCCCTAATTCCAAAATGTGTTGCATGGGAAATCCTGCACTTCCAGGACCTGTTCCCACACTGCCACTGTCTAGTGGCGTCCAATTCCCTGGCATATTCCAAACTCCTCAGGCCCAGTTATGCAAAGCAAATGAATCTCAGCAAGTGGCATGAAATGTACCTGAAGCAGGTGTCTGATGCAGACTCACCAACAGTGCCCTCCTCCTTGACCACAGGGACCTCCTCCATGTTTTCAAACAAAGGACCAACTTCACTGTGGCCTTGTTTCTCCAACACATCTAGACAAGCCAAAATCTGTTTAATGAGTCTGGCTTTTCCCTCAGTTCTAGTTTTCTGCTTAGCAGGAACAACATGCTGCTTGGAAGGTATCTTAAGCTTCTCTAAGGCCTCCAACTTAGCCAAAATGGCTGACAAACCACTCCCTCCCTTTTCTCATTTGATGAAGCGGACAATTTGGGAGGTGAGCAATTAGCCAGCTGTCACTTAGTCAGGCCCTGACCCTTGGGCCTTCCATTACCCTTCCTGGAAGCTGTGATTAACCGTGGGTCCAAACTTCAAACCACTAAATAGGAACAATCTCTAATGGCTAATTGGTCTGTATGGGGCCTATGGGTATTGTTGTGCAGATATGAACCAAAGGGCCAACTCAAGATCCAAGAAGGTCTGCCAAAGCCTTCATCGCCTGCCATCAGGCTGATCAAGCCTAACAAGGGCTGTTTCCGCACTAGCCTGTTCTAGCGCGATGATTCCACTTTCAACATCCTCTGGAATCCTGGGGTTTGCAGTTTCGGGAGGGGCCAGCCGGCCCCTCCCGAAACTGCAAACCCCAGGATTCCAGAGGATGTTGAAAGTGGAATCATCGCGCTAGAACAGGCTAGTGCGGAAATGCCAAGGCCTACAGGGGCTATCACAAGGCCAGTCAAGCCTATCAAGGCCTACAGGAGCCCCCAGAGTCTAACACAAACTGATGAGGCCTAAGAAAGCCTGTGGTGGCTTTTGGGGTGAGACACGAGGCTATTTGGGCCTAACAATGGCAGCAAGGGCCTTTGAGGTCTGGCACGAGGCAAATCAGGCCAAACAAGGGTCTACAGGTGGCTTTTGGGGACTGGCACAAAATCAGTTGGGTCTATCAATGCCTACAGGGACCTATGAGGCCTGACCCAAGGTTAATCAGTCCTACTCAGGTGGACTAGGACTTTCAAAGCTGTTACAGTCAAACAGTTCCCACCATTACCTACAGGCCCCACCAAAGGGGCAACTACTCAAACATTAAACCACCACCACAGAGAAGGAACAAAGGGGATGGGAGGACTTTCAATATCCTCCAGCCCCACCCTGACACTCAATGATCAGGCACAGCTGCACCTGCCATACACCCACCTGGCCTCTCTCCGTTGGAGGTCAGCAAAAACAGCTCGTCACGTGTAGCACTTTGTACTGGACAAGTACAGAGCCACATTCTAAACATAAAGAACCATAGACTGGTGTTACGCCATATCACTTTAGAAAGGTGAGGTGAGATTAGAAATGGTATACTTCCTTTCAGAAACCATAGTAGTGCATATTACTATTGGGTAATAAGGGTGTCTGCACACATTACATTGTGCATGTACTTAAGATATTTTAAATAACCACTAGAAAATGTTAACTCTGGATTTGATGCACAAATGTTTGAAAACAAATGTGCGATACAGATATATTAATGAAAAGCCAGAACTGATAAAAGTTCTGTATTTTGCATATATTCAACAACAAATCCAGGTTTCTTGTTGTGCGAGTGGAAAGTGTTACGCAATATCAAACATTGTGGTTTTTGTTTTTGTTTTTTTCCTGCTGATTTGCAGACTCCTCAAATAGTTTACCACCCCTCTGAGAATATCAGGGCCAAGCAGTTTTTGAAACAGTAGTTGGCCTGCTTCTTATCTTATTTTGCCTGAGCTGGTTTTGCCCCCACCATAATTGTTCCTGACAAAATGGGACACAGCATGCTCAGAATTCGTTAATGGAGCATGAAATCCTACATGCAGTCACTGTGAATTCAGGACTAGATGTAAGCTATCAATCAGGTCCAAGAGCAGCCTGTTTCATTGTACATTTCCAATTGTTTTCATTCTTGCTTGCAGTATTCACATCACCCTTATCATCCAGGCGTGTGTAAGATTGGATGACATACTATGTGTACCATGTTGAGGGATGTATTTCTCTTGCTCCTTCACTTTTTTTTTCATAGGCTGCTTCTATATTATATAGATAACCTTTTCAATCAGGTCTGCTACTTTAGATAAGAAATCAGACTTTCCCTGTGCCCTATCTTCAATGCATTCAGTAAAAATGTAGATTGTCAAGAGTCAGCTTTTGTGCGTATCATTATTTTTGCCTGGAAGGGTGGGAGAGCAATCTGCTTCAGCCTTCATAATAACCCCTGTGTTTCTTTTCTTGGTGATTCTGATCACACATCCTCTCTGAAGCCTGAAGTGTAGAATTTGGACAGCTCTGTTGCTGCTCCCCTAGATGGCTCACACGTTTTCTCCTGCTGTTGGAGGGGAATATTGTTCCCTCCCTTGGAAGACTGTGGCTCTGTAGTCATGGGAAAGCACTGTGGATAGTGCAAAAGGATGGGATCACATTGACACGGCAATATATTGGGTGGTGTACCAAGAAGAGGGGGAAATTGTGTGGTGTTTGTGTGTGTGCTATTAAAATTAAATTGATTCTATAAAGACAGCAGCCCTATCCAGTTGCCCCACTGAGTTCAACCCCATTGAACTCAGTGGGACTTACTTCTGTATAGTCACACCTGAGTAGCCAAGCTCAGAATTACACTGCAATACATCTCTGAAGAATGAAGTAGTATTTGTCAATTAGTCTGGTCCATAATTAAAAGGCTCCTTAGGTTTAGGGAACCCTGAAGCCACATTTTTCTTGGCCTTTCAGGCTTACATCTAGACAGGGAGGCTGGAATGGCAGGGACCAGCTAAGAGCCCTAAGCTAGTCCAAGTCTTAGATTGTCTTATGAAGCACTGAGCATTCCTGTGTTAGTAGAGCAGCTGTCCAACACCTGGCCTGAGATCATGTTGAGAGATGGTGCAGTACTATGCATCTCAGGCCGTCTGATGAGGTGGGTAATTACCATCCCCCCCAACATGTCAGTGACAACATGTCTCAGTGACAACATGTCTCATTGGCAACAACTCCCTCCCTCCCTCCCTCCCTCCTCCCTCCCTCCCTCCCTCCCTCCCTCCCTCCCTAGGGATTGCCAGTCAAAGGCTCAGGGACTGGCATTGGCCCATGGACCTTCATGTTGAGCAGTACTGGTATAGTATAATCCTATATTGATGTAACTTCATGGGATTGTGTAGTAACTGAGGCATCCAGATTGGTGAAGAGAGAATGGAGCTGTGCTGCACATATTTTCAGGAGCACCCTAGATGTTTTGCAATCCAGGGTGCTTCTGGATTGTACCATGAACTTGCCATATTTAAAACAATATTTTAAAGGGATGATGGCCCAATGTAAATGAGGTTTTGGTGTGGCACTACAATAACATTGAAATATATGACTTGGAATTGCAACATAATGAGCATTTGTGTGTGTGAATTTACTGCCGCATTAAGATTCCTACCAGCTGTGTTTTGGAACCTGAAATAATTGTTGGCATAAAATAGACTGGGTTTGCATTTGAAAAGAAGTGGAAAGCAGATGAATGAAGCAACTGTTGCAGCACATCTCTTTTTTGCTTCAAATTGTGTCTTACCAACACCATTTCACAATAGCAAAGTCATAAACTCAATTATCTTACCTATTTGGGGAGGAAGGTAAGTCCCCGTGAGCTTCTTTAGTGAGGAAGCAGTACACATTGAAATACAAATAATTAAGTAACTCATTCATGCTCAAAATCCATATTTACCTACCCACCCATCCAGACAGCATCCCCATCAAAATATGCTTGAGTAAAGAACACTCCTAGGAACTAGTGTGCATAACGACAAAACATATACTGAACCTGTGAAATATTATTTACTGGAGAAATGGCAAACAAGGAGCTGGTAATGAAGACATGCTCCATATACTGCAGGAACCCTTGGACAGTCACACTCAACATGTATTTCTCTTCTTGGTAGTAGGTGGCACATTCTGCTCCTCAATGCAGATCCTCTTATTGGCCAGTTGGGAGCAGAAATACAGGGCTGACTTGGTTCTGTAATCCTAAGTGCAGTACTTTACTTTAACTGCTACTCCATAGCAGTCTTGGAAATCTTCTACTGTGGTGAGGGAACAATAATAGAGTTGTGAAGCTGGTGCATGGTGAGCAGAACATCATGACAAGGTACACACAAAAACTTCACAAGATAGTATACACTTTTTAGGAACTCCTCATAGCATGAAGAAACATCTTTAAAAATGAAAAAGGTAACAGCTCCCAGAATTCTTAGACTATGTCATTTGTAGCTATGCTGGCCAGGAGATCTGAAAGCTGTAGCCCAAAACAATGATTTTTGCAAGCTCTGGAGTTGCTAAATGTCCTCTCTCTCTCTTCTTTTTTTCATTAGAACATGGAACTGAACAGAGGGTAACAATGCAGAAAATCTCTCAGTCCCATGAGCTTCTACCAATGTTTGAAGCTTATTGAGGGAGGCTGAGGCTTTCCTGGATTGCTGAAAGTGCCAAAATTTAGAAAGGTTTTCTGCCTCCCACTGTTGGGAGAAGATGAAACCAAACACTTCTAGGAAGCTTGTTCAGCTTTTACTTCTATCACAAGGGTCAATAAAACCAGAAAACTGGAACACTCTTCCCCCAAATCCAGTGAAATATACCTGAAAGGCTCTAAAACTGAGATTATTTTCCCCCAGAGATGTTGCAGTAGGATGACTTAAAAACCACTAGAAAGGCTTCAGTAGTATAGAAGGCATGCTGTTTCTTTCCCAGGCAGCTACTACAGAAGAGAGTGCTGAATAAAAAAAGCTGACTCCAAGTGCTCTGTCTGTTTTAAAACATAATTCCAAACTCACCCAGGCCACTTGTATTTGAGTCCTCTAAATACCACTTTTTTAAACAAAATAAAAATCCATTCACTGGATTTGAATTCTACTCTTGGTATAAACATTCTGTATGTGATATTAGTGTTCATGGACTTTAATAGTCTGCCAGAACCACCTTGCCAGAGTGGCAGTATTAGGTATGCTTCACTTGCTAGCTGAGCTCTGAAGTCTCCAATTTATTGCTTCATAGCACAAGGTGTGACTGGAAACCTTAAAATTCAAGCAAATGTAAAAATCTAGATTCAGTGTTCTTAGGCATATCTGGTTGCTACGTTTTTAGAAAATGTTTTTTCAATGTCTCGAAAGATGCTTGAATAATACAAATGGCTTTTATAAATAAAGCTTACAACTTCTAATGGATGGGGGCTAATGTTTCCTGGCCTTGAGTGCCACACTCCAAGAGACCCTTGAAGTAAGATACTTGGCCCATACCCTTCAATTTTCCTGATCTGACAAGAACAGTCCCAGTTAATCCTCTTGTCACCTCACTTTTTCAGCTCCTTATAAAATGTCCCAGTTTTTCTCCTCTCTGTTTCCTCTTTGTCCTCAGCTTACTTCAGGTACTGCAAACTGAATCCACAGTGCAAAAGTAGCTTGCACTGTTAACTCAGCAGGGAGAAGAGAAGAGGACAGGAGGAGTAGAATCTAGCCCTTCCCAGCAGGTGCAGGCAAAAGCAAACTGCTACTGTCTGTCCTTAGGTTGTATAATCCTCCTCAGTAATAACTTTTACCATCTTGATCACACTCTGATGTTGCTGCTGCTGATGTGTTTTCATCTGTGAAATATTGGAGAGTATCTTGGCCTGCTAATATTTACAGAAAGCTCTGCTAGCTTCTTTACTACTATTGTGGTTGCAGCAAGAAAAGTGTCTGCTGGGTTTCTTTTTTTATGCCAAATTCTGCCAGATTTGTCACCTCTCACCTGCACCATCAACTCACTGATTTGCAAAGCCCTGAAAAAAGCAGTAAAATAAGTAGCATAGAAAAGCAGTACCTCATAAGGAGACACACAAATATCACCCCAAGGCTGTATGCTTTATGTCAGGGTGGGAGGGGAAAGGGTGACCTACAAGATACACTCATCATCTTGAGGCCGTTTTTATAGCACCTTGCCCTCAATTTGGGCCATTTTTTTATATTAAAAATATTTAAAAATAGTTCTAAAATGTGTTTTTAAAAATTCACCACATCACCCCTGTGCTGTGAGCTATGTTAGGCCTTTACTGACCAACCCATGAAATAACTAGACCAAACAACAAAGCTTGGGGTGAACTATGGGCCACTTTATTTAAGCAGATGCTTAGGTTTATTCCTAGGGATGAGCAAAAGGGGGGAGACCTAGTGCAGTACAGCTGAGGCAGGTGGTCTCCTCAGGCCTCCTCCCCACTTTACCCTGAGAGCCAAGAATAACCCAAAATTTTGGGTTATTCTCCAGCTGGCCATTTACTGGAAGATCAATCAGAGTCCATCCCCCTAGTCACATGACTCAAAGTAAGAGGTAAACCCTCAGGCCAGGCCTCCCCAAAGAGAATCTCTTTTCCCCACCCCTGGGTCTCATGCCATGCAAGGGCAGCTGCAGAAGTTTCTCCCTCACCAAATGAGTGTCACAGGTGTTCACTGGACTCCTACTTTCTCATTCAACTACCTGCTGAGTGACCACCTATTTAAAACACTACTCTTGGCCAATTCTCTGTTTCCCCTTTGACAGTGTAGAGTAGGAAAAAGAAACCTGTGGAAAAGGGGAAAACAATCCTACCTAGCCCCAAAGCAACCAGCAAGATTACACTGTGTTAGAGATGAGAACAGGGATTGGAAGTTCAGGGGGAAAAAAGAGTGGGGAGCTCATATTCACTCCAGCTCCACACTCTCTGACCTGGCACATTGAACCAGAGAGTGGATCACTGGACTCTCATCATGGGAAGCCAGCAAAGACACCTGCATGGTGCACTAAATGTGTGTGTGGGAGAGTCCATATTGCTGACCAACCCAACAACAAAGCTTGGGTTGAAGTATGGGCCACTTTATTTAAGCTATCACATATTTAGGTTTATTTCTACGGATGTGCAAAATGTGGGAGACCTAACACAGGAGCAGCTGAGGCAGATGGTTGCCCCTAGACCTCTTCCCTAGCTTCCCCTCGGTGAGACACCTGAGCCCCAAGGATAACCCAGAAGTTTGGGTTGCTCCCCCAGGCCACGTAAGAATCCATCCCTCTAGTCACATGACTTAAAGTGAGGGTGAAGCTCTCAGGTCAGCCCCAAGGACAGTCTCCTTCGATGCCCCACAGGTCACTTGACACATAGGGACAGATTCTGAGGCTCTCCTTCATCAAATGGGTACCATAGTGTTCACTGAACTCCTACTCTCTCTCCCACTACCTCCCATGGATAAAGATAAGCAGTGGCTCAGTCCTTATCCCACATCAGCTTAGCCAAAAGGAAACTCACACCTTGTTGCATATCCCCTGGGAATAGCTAGTTCTCCTCTAGGGATAGATGGGGATGTGGCATAAAAACAGCCCAGTTCCTTGGCAATGGCTCCCTATTAACCCTGCATTGGGCGACATCACTTTCACTGGCCGTACTTGTGGGACAATAGCAAACCACAGGATGGACACCCCCCAGACCAAGAGGACTGAACTTGTTCTTCAACAAACCTAAATCATTACCATCATTCACTCATGAAAAAGGCACAGTGTTCTGTGCCATTCATCTGTGATTAATAGGAAGTCATCTAAATAATGGATGACCCTGTTACACCCCAGAGTGACCCTAAGAGAGGGCCCCTACATTGGTATGATTTCCCCCATATTGGATATCGGTTAGCAAAGGTCAGTCGCAGTTAAAACCTGCCTTGGCGTTGAATGGGAAATCCTTAACAACAATACCATCTCTCTCTGCTGTATGGGAACGTAGACAACGTCCGTTAGGCTAAAAGACTGACCTATTGTTCCGAGTCACGTATCTCTAGCCAGACAATAGACTCACTCCTGGACACTGTCACACCTCAAGCTACATTGATGAACTGTGCGTAGCCAAACAAACAAAACCCATCAATTCAGAATTTTAAACCTATCATGCACCTGAACTTCCCAGTAAGAAACAATACCAAGGAGGAGTCGTGATATTTGCCTGACATTATATTCCGCAATCATTGCCCATTAATGCCACTTTGATAGCTGATATCTGGCCTGAGGACAGAAATTGACTATAAAAATCCTCACTTTTTGAGCCTCTTCGAAGAGCCTCCAAGACTGGACAAGGGCCCATTTTGCTGCTACTGAGGTGTCCCACTCAAGCCTCTCAGACACTGCTGAGAGCTAAACGCGACTCGTGTCTCCGACCCGCCACGAAACCCCGCCTCCAGCCTTCCAGCCCTGGGATCCAGCCTCCCCTTGGGGCTTTACACCAAGCCTTCACTAATCGCATCCTTGTCCAGGACGCCTAGACTAAGGTCCATATGCCCTCTCTCCCAACTGCCTCTTATTTCCAACTTCATTTCTGTAGCCCTTGTGTGATTGTAGGATTATTTGTTAGCACGTGTTGTGTCTTTCTCTTTTAGTTTTCATAAAGTTGCTTCAAACTGTTCCTCTGACTCTTGCGTGGTTCTGACCTCATAGACATAGGGTTAAAGATCCCCTGCCCTGACCTCTCACAAGCTTTGAGTTTCTCTGTTAATTCCCTTAATTTGAAGTCTGTTTGGGTGTCCTTAAGATACCCCCAATTTTCAGGGTAACAACCCCTCTAGAACCTGTTCTAAATTTAATTGCCCATTCTAGAAACATATTAAGTTTTTTGAATGCCACACATGATACCAAACACACCCCAAGGAAGGGCCCAGTCCATGTAAAATCAGCAGCTCAGAATCATCAGGGTGGATCGGTAACAGGCAAAATGCAGATATAGTGCCATATTTCTCCAGCTTAGCCCCAATCCCATGTTTTCTAACCTGTTTAACTACTGAATTGAAAGAGGCATTACTGAACAATACACTATTCTGCTGTTATGATGTCATTAACCCCTTTAGCGTGTTATAAATGGTGAATTAGTCTATATTCTTCTGGTGCTTTCTTGGGTACCACCTCTAATGGTAAAACCCTCAAATTAGGAACAGGAGATGAAGAGTTGGTGCAATTATGCTTCTTTCTCCTACTTTTTTCTATATCTTCTCCCTGACTATGTGTTCCAAACCCACAAGCAATTTAAGGCTCTTGAACATAAAGGGATGCCTATTCCTTCGAAACAGAATCCTAAAGCCATATTGGAAACCTTCTCTCAGATAGTGGGCTGCTGCCTGATCTGGATATAAAAGCAGACACACCCACACCTTTTGAACCTTAAATGGACCTGGCCCCTTTTTGCTGTGAAGGGGGACTGCTTGACCCCACCCTGCTGGTCCCTATTGGCTCCAGATGTGCTCTTACCACTGGGGTAGTTTTGACAGGAGTGGGAACCTCTGGAAATGGAACATTCATGTCTATGCTTGCAGGAGCAGCAAGTGCTCTGACCCTCAAACTCCCAGCACATCAGCCTCTGCAGCTGACTCTGGTGCCCAGTGGACACATGAACCGGGCTGCCTTTGTTGTTCCAAACCAAATGGTCACTATCTGAACTCTCCCAGGGCTCTGAAAAATCCCCATAAGCCCTGAATATAATATCCGTATGCTGTATTAAGGAATAGGTTTTTTGTGGCTCTGCCCTAGCTATCACCCCTGCATAAATAAAGAATCTGAAAAGCTAACTGGCCCAGTTTCTATCCACTCTATGCCATTGCAACTTTTCCTTTTCCCTGTCATCTAAATCCTCCTCCTCCTTTCTTCTAATTCCCTATACAGGGGATAGGTTCCTCAGATTCAGGGCTATGGCTTCCTTGACTAAGCCCACCTGTAATACAGTCTTCCTCTTTTCCCGTTGCTTCCCACTTTACCAAGGATTGCCATATTTTCTAATCAGTCATGTTGATTCATAAGATATCCAAAATATGATAACCTCAGTTTAGTCATTTTGGCTTCTAGGTTGAATTCAGGCTTGATTTGTGCTCAGACTCATTTATCTGGTCATTTACATGGTATCTACACTATTCTCTGCTCCAGCAATACGTTTCAAATGAGTTGATTGATGCTCTTGCTGTCCTGCATTCACAATCATACATAGAAACTGTTGTGCATGTAATACTATGCAAATTCTGGCTTTTTTTTTTTTTTTTGGATAAACAGGCTGTATTCTAGTTCTGAAGATTAAGCCCCATTGAACACAATGTTATCTTTGACTAAAGTATGTATTGGAGCTTCATGCTCCTGTTTATCAGTTGTAGGATGAATTTGTCCCCATTTCAATTCAGCATACTGGAAGAACTAAGCTAACCCAACCTCCTGAGCTGGAAATGAGCATCTTTTAGGATATGCCTTGAATTGTCTTTAACTATCCCTCCCTGTCTCCACCATTGCAAAATGATTCTCTGAGCAGCACCCTAAAGGAAAGAAGTCTACCAGATAAGAAACACAACATGTCAGCAGGCTGATTTTCTATCATTTGCAGATGCAGTGAATGCCAAATCAGTAAGACTTCACATTACAATTGACTGTAAAATCACCACAGTCTGCCTTAAAGTAGCTTTGAAGAAAATTAACATTTGTTTCTTTTCTGGAAGAAACTGCATCAGTATTCCTCTGCTATAATTTAAGGTAGGCACCGGAACTCTTTCTCCAACATGCATTTGCTGCTTCTACAATATTCTAGTACAACCTCCCAACTACACTCTCAAGTGCCAAATTTATGTCAATCACATGAAAGAGGAAAATGGGGATCCTGCTTCAATATTTGAAAGTAAGCCAATGATTTAATTGCTACAGAAACCTTAATTAAAAATTGTTAAGTGTTCATGATGCCTTTAGAAGACTGAAAATATTTCTCTTGAGGAAGTCATATACAGACATTCACATGCTAGACAAGCTTCCAAAAGTTGTTGGTGACAAATTAAGGTGACAACATAAAAACCAACAATGTCTCTTTTCTAGACCTCCATTTCCCTTTTCTATAGAGCTCTGTATTGCTGGTACCCTGCTGACAGGTGTGTTCTATTTTTCCTAAAACCAAGGGTGGCATCTAAATAGCAGGTTCTGAGAAAACTCTTTCCAAAGAATAGTGGCTATTTCATTGTTTCACACACTTTACTGCAAACACTGCACATTTTACAGAAATTTTTCACAAGTTTTGAAAGATGCCCTCCCTGATCGTAGCTGTATCTTAGATTCATTCTGGTGCTGTTAATAATTCTAGTTAAACAATCAGTTACACCTAATTTCAAATGTATTCCCTGAATTAAAACCCCATTGAAATAAATTTCATTGTGTGAGAAGTCCTTTTGATGACAGTATTTGGGCAAACCCCATCAGTTCTAATTAATAGGATAGTATGCATTTGGTCAGGCGTAGTATTTGTTTCAGTTCAAAGTAGCCCTACTACTCAACACAGCAGAAAGTTATCTGTTGAAAGCTGTGGGGTGGTTTCCCTGCTAGGAGTGCAATTGACAGGAAATGGCCTAGGACACTTCCCTAGACATGAGTTATTCTGTTTAAGAAACCCAAGAGATTAGTTGGTGTCACTACATCTTCAGCAGAGATCAGGAACAGACAAATAAGGGGCTACATGTGCAATACAGTTGTCCCTCCACATTTGTGGGTTTAAGTTTTATGGCTCTGATTATTTGAGAGTTTCTTCAACCCCTGCCTCCCACCTCAGCCACTTCTTTTCTGGGGGAGCCTTCCCTCTCAGCAGCTCCAATCAAGCCACACAGATTTAAACACTCAACTCTGTTCCTCCTCCTCCACCACCATCCACTTCCTGGCCAACTAATTACAGCTCACAGCCCATTTTTTCAGCACCACAAACCCTCCCCTGATGCCCCCAAACATCCAAGGAAGAAGATGGACAAGAGAGAGGAAGTACAGGACCACCATACTGACTCACCCTCTTTCTTTTTCCTTTCTCCAACCTGATTTGGACCTGGGTGTTCATTTCCTCAACTATGTCTCAGACTCTTCCCCCCGACATATTCTGATATTTAGAATGTTTTCACTTTTGTGAGAGTCCTGCACACCTAACCCTAGAAAATGTGGAGAGCCCACTGTACTTCACACGAAATACATATGTATTTACTAATAAAAAGTAGGTGGTCCAGGGAAGCAAGAAATCTAGAGAGACATGTATCTGAACCACAAATTGGCCAATTTAATTGGGAATGCCTTTCTAAAGAAACAGAGTACCATTTAGGCCAGAGACAGGAACTGTGTGGAATGGATGGCTTGATGGACAGATGACAGACAGGCTGGCCAAGATGAAGATGGTTTTGACAAAGCAACTTAATACATTTTAAAAACAAAAACAAGCCTAACTGTGGCGATGTGAGCTGATTCTTAAGACAACCTCATAACTAATCAGCTTCTTACCTTCAGCTGTCTTTCTATCAGCAGGCACTTAGGAACGTTTGGTTCTCTCTTGATTGCCATGTCCGCATCTTAAAAATGATTTCCTGCCTGGAGCTTAGAAATAATGCATTGTGAAGTAACGTATTACTTGAAATTTGGTATAATCTTGAATAACAAGAGGAGATGATGCTATATTTCATAACAAGAGGAGATGATGCTATATTTCATGAACAATGAAGAAGCGGTATAATTCACTACTTTTTTGAGGAACAGTAAAGACAGTTTCTGGCTTCTAGTTTTTTTCTAGCCAGGGAGATAGGAAGAGGTGAAGGAAAGCAAAAGACCCAAGACTCCCCTAGAGGAACACTTGTGGGCTGTGGTGGGTAATGTGGGGTGACATGGAGTCAACATGTTCCTCCGCTGGCATGCTGCCTTTTTCCTAGAAACCTCCATGACATTTTCATGAGCTTGGAAGAGGCAGCCAATCACTGGCTAGGGAGGGGGGTCAAATCTTCCTAGGTGCCAACTTTGAAGCCAAAGGCTTCACTCTGGTCTGCCCAAGGAGGACTTGTGCTGTTCACTGCTCCTTCAGGCTCAAACTGCCTATACTTACTGGTTGTTTAATGTAGATATCTTTCTGGCTTAATGTAGGGGTGGCCTAGCAGGGCAAGATCCAGTCTGGGAAAGAAAGCACTCCCTCTGTAGGAGGGAGCTTAAGAGACTGGGTTGGAAGCATACAGGGTTCTGCCCACCTTAGGGGGCATGGACCTACCTCAGCTGTCAGGGAACCATATAGTGGCAGCGTAACCAATCGGCTTCCCAGTTATCACTCCTTTGTGATGTGCTGGCATCAGCTTAGAAGGCTGGGTTTGATAGAATGCAACTGAGTCAATCACTCAGATTCTTAGTCACTGGATTTGTGTCTCACACCAGGCCAGCCTACACAGCTGTAAGCCTATTAAACTTAAGGGCTTGTTTATTTCCAAACAGTGGTTATATGTGTGGTTTGTTAGGCTCCTTCCACCTTGCATTGTCTTCTTGCATTGTCTTCTTGCCTCTAGCTTTGCAATCATACAGCTCACCTGGTTTGTTATGTTGGTGTGGGGGTGAAAGATGGATGGAGGACAGTGGAGCAGAGAAGACAACAAATCAATGAGATAGTTTTGAGTTTTATATATCAAAGGGAGGCGAAGAGTTGTTGGATGACACTGAGGGGAAAGAAAATGATGCATCAAGGCTCAGATGGTTACAGCTGACCTGTTTGGGCTCAGTCTTTGTGAAGACCTTGTGGTCTTTGGCCAGTGGAGATGGAGGAGGGCAGGGGGAGGAGGAAGGAGGGAAAGGGAGAGAGACTACCCCAGGCCCCAGACAAGTGGAGAAAAAGTAAGTGAAGAAACAGAAGAGAGTGAATGCTGTGGAGAATAGGCACTTGCTGACTATGTAAGATTTGAATCAAATGTTATTTGTGAAGCCATTGTTGTGTTTTTCACCTCTCACCTCTTAAGGCCTATATGTCTACATGTCTCATCATTGTGAGCTAATAATTAATCATGATACTCTTAAAATGGTGACTTTTGCCTTTATTCTTGAAAATATTGAAGAAGATGACCCTTGAACCTTGCTGTGAATCTTGACCAATAAGAGAACATGCCTGCCTTCCTCCACTTCCAAAAAAAATGTGACTCAGCCCTTTGCTGAAGTTCTTGGTTATTGCTGAATAAGAAGTGCTTGCTACCTCTGTTTCTTCATTGCCTGCTGTGGGAATACCTCAAGTGGTTTTTTCCCTTAGCTTGACTGCAGATGCTATATTTTTCCCTCCCCTAAAGATATAAAGTTGAAAACTTGAGATGTCTATTTCATATTTTCCAGGTTTGCTCCAGATGGATGAAACTGAAAAGAAGATAGGCAATTTTTGAACTTGTCATGTTCAGAAAAGAAATTATTTGTGAATTTTTCTTCATTTGAAGTCAACAAATAAATGCCTATATATACTCTCCTGATGTTCCTGTCAGTACCTTAGGAGCATTGCTACACAGACATTGTCAGATATTGTGATGTCTGTTTATAGACTCCTAGAAAACTAGTTTATATCAGGGCATTTGTCAAAATGATTTGTGGACTCTTGTTAAAGTACTTGGGTCATTATCAAATCCCACAGGTCTTCATCTGAACAACATTTTGTAGTTTTTCTTTCTTTATAAGCATAGATTTCCTTTGAAAGTTTCCCTGTAAACAAATAATATATAATACTTGCAGAAGAAAATGTAAAATACTTCTTTGCCACCTCTTCGTAAAGTCTTATCATTGAACAGAACTATCTGTATCTCCCTAATAGGGATAGAAAGAATATTTTTAATTATTTGTTCCCATGATCTTCAGCTAAATGGGTTTTCAGACATTCAGAAAAATCTTTTGGGAATAATAATAGAACACTGAGAATTTTGCGCAGTTTTCTTCTGGAGGAATTAATTCTGCTGAGAAAAGCACCTAGTTTTTTTGTCCAAAGCATTTTTTTCCATGCAAAACTCCCGGATATTTTTGCATAAAAATCTCAAAATATTTTTCTCTGCAGAATAAGTATTCTGCAGCATTGTGAGATGTGTGAAAATAGGGCAAATAATGTTAAGGAACATTTTTTTTCCTGCAATGGGCAGAAAACTAGTATAAACATTTGTCCTCACATTCAGGGATGAAATATCAAAGAGTTGTATTGCATACCAAATCGTATCTGAAGCTAAGCCTAATCAGGCCTAAGCAGAATCTCCCCGGATGGGAGAGCACCAAGGAATCCTAGGGTTCACCAATTTGGGCAAGGAAAAGCCTGCTTGAATCCTGAAGACTTGTTGGCAGTTGCAGTTCAACAACATCTGGAGGGCCACATGATTTCCTCTCCTGGCCTGAATCCTACTGTTAGTCCCAACTAGAACAGATCCACTGAATCAATGGCAACTCAAGTTATTATGTTAGTTCCATTAATTCAATGGATCTACTCTAGAACATGGAAATATTCCAGTCCATATAAAATGCAATGGTGCTCACCCTCCAGCAGACCAGATTCCCTGCCATCTCTGAAGTCTTCTAAGAATGCCCCTTAGATCTGCCCCAAATTAGGTCCAGCACTTTGGATAGTTCTTTCAAGTCTGGACTAAACCCCAGACTGCATTTGCGGCTTTACTTTTTTTGTGCCAGTTGCCACTGGAGTTGAACTAGGAGCAGCAGACAGGAATCCAGAGAAATACTGAGATAACTAGGAATGGAATGAATATTCATCGTTGTTAATTTCAAAGAATCAATTTCCCACAGTTTGAGAAACCCCTGTTGAGAAGAATAATGCAGTAACAAGGTTCTTCATGCTCTGTGACATTTCTCTAGGAATTATTCTGTCTAGAATACATGTGTTTTTCCTTGACAAAAAAGATATTTCCTGCACTGGAGGATCAGGTATATTTCTGCACAGCATAGGATGCATCCAGACTGACTGAAAAGTCCCAGATTTTGTACCTGTTATTTCTGATTGTGTATTAAGTTAAAATAAATTGATCTGGGGAATTTGTATAAAAACGTCTCTGATTGTACTGAGAACTGACAGAAAATATACTGAGATAAGCAAAACATGTATGCATCTCCAAAATAAAATCAGAAAGAACAAGAATAAAATCTGGAGCTTTTTGGATTTTGTAATCAGTCTAGATCTGCCCATAATTCCCAGAGACATTTTGCAAAATGTGAATGATTGTTGAGGACTGTGCAATGGGGAGAAAAATGAGAGAAACTAAGAGGCTATTTGTCCTTGCTTAGCTGGAAGATGAATGAGAAGATTTACATCCATAACTATAAACCCATTAATGTTTTCTACTGTTTCGTTTTTAAAAATGAATAAACTGTCTCTGATCCTGCCCAAGTAGTTAGGAACAAATCCTAGTAGATGCACTAGATGAAATCAGAAAGTCTGTGGAAGAAATCCATCTCCTGCGTTGAAGCTACACTAGCTACCTAGAGCTGAAGGAGTACACTTACTTAAGCCCTGGTGGCGTAATGGTTAAATACCAATACTGCAGCCACAAGGTTGTGAATTCGATCCTGCTGGGCTCCAGGTTGACTCAGCCTTCCACCTTTCTGCAGGTCAGTAAAATGAGTACCCACCTTGTTGGGGGCAATTAGCTAACACATTGTAAACCGCTTAGAGAGCACTTAGCTGATAAGTGGTATAGAAATACACATGCTATTGCTATTAACAAAAGAGCACACAGTACAGCTACAGTACTATGTCAAGTGCCATAAAATATAATTACCTCCTTTCTTGCAATGGCCAGAAAAGCAATCCAGGCTGCATTTATCTGGCAGGAACTAAAGCTTGTACATCTACTCTAAAACTATTAGTCCCCTGATTACAGACTTCTGTTTCATGAAGCTGACAACATTATGAATAGCCTTTTTGTTTAAACATGTTAAAATGGAGCAGATGCTAAACTCATATTTCAATAACAAAAACTGATGTTCATGAGTCACAGATTACATTTGGTATATTATTGGTTCATGATGCTCAGGGCTGCCACATAGTATTTCACTGCCTGAGGCGAAGGACAAAATAGTGACTCCTCCCAATTCCATGTGGGATAGCTGATTGGTCTGCTAGTTGCATTTTACGTCAGCAGTAGTCATAGGACAGTGACATCCACCACACTGGAGGGCAGAGTTTCCAGGTTCAATAAAAGAAAGAGCTCCTGTCCATATAATGATTGTGTAGAAGGAATTTCAGCAGGTGTTGCAAGTAACCCCTGAAATTCTCTGTTCTATGCAAACTTTTAGCTAGTTTGGCATATCGGTTTGAATGCTAGAATAAGACTCCAAGACACCAACATTTGAATCCCCACTCAGCCAGGGAACTCATAAGGTGACCTTGGGCAAATTACATTCTTTCAGCCTCAGAGGAAGGCACTGGCAAAATTCCAAGAAACCCCTAGAATAGGGTTGTCACAAGTTAGAGTCAACTTGAAGGCACATAACAACAAACAGAATGGTTAAAGGGACTGGATCCTGACCCTTATTTCAATCTGGGAATCCTACCAGAGAGCAGCAGAGAAGTTTGAAGGGCCACAAAGCTTTGGCCTTCAACACCAGGCTACTGCTTCCAGCATCTGTTTCTAAGGTGACCATTTGACCCTACCTAATAGTAGGCCAGCTCTACAGAGGCTTAATAACATTTTAGAACAACCACCAGAACCAAAAGATTTGGATACTCATGAATAGACTTATATAAAGGATTTTTATTCTACACATACATACCACTGTCATACATTTTGCTCCTTATAGGATATGACATTCAGTCAGCTTCAATTTAACTCAGTACTGAGGAACATTGGAAGGTAAGAACCATTCTAGTATAAGCCATATAGGGTCAGCCCAGAGGTCTACCTATCCACCACCCTGCAGGCAACACTATATCTGAAGGATACAGCATAACAAACCAAGGGAGCAGTCTGTTCCTCACTATCTACTCTTCACTTGCAGACATTTTATTCAGTTTCTGGGGCATTTAGTTAGTGTATTCATTTACTTTAGACACTCTAAACACTTGTAAGTGTTCTGTGAACACTTGGTTTGGATCACTTCCCATTTACAGATGGCCCTGGAGTCCACTGGGGGCTTCCCACTGAAAGAATTGGGAAACAACAATTTTCTCTAAGTTCCTCTTTCTCTGCAGCCCCTAGTCACATTGTGGGCCACGGACTGCCTCTAGATCCAAAGGCCATTTTTGCTGTTTCCCCCAAAGTCCCCGCACATACACATCTGAAAATGACGGACCATTTCTTTTGCTCAGAAAAAGCTAATCGCGATTCCTAGGCTTGGGGACAGGTGCTGTTGGCCATATTCCAATGTTCTTGTTGCCCTTCACCTTTTAAAAACCTGTACAGGTTTTCCTTCACCTGGTGCAGGTCCTTTTTTCAGAACAAGATATAACCAGGCTTTTGAAAAACAAAACTGTCAGAGGAATGGTGGATGATGGGAGTTACACAAAAACCTCGGTAGCACTTCCTTCCAGCACTGAGCTCTGGCAAAACAACTTACCAGAGTCAAGTGTTTTAAAAATCACCATATAGCAGAGTTTTACTCACACAGCTTAGAAGCATCCCAGCAGAGTATTAGACATTAGCAGCAAAGCCGTGAAGCCAGGAAAAATACTCCCACACAATGTTATCTTCCAACAGGAGGCTTTTACTTTCCAGTTATGATACATACATATATACAGTCCTCCAACGGAGTTTCAGGATTCCACAGCATGCGAAGATATGCGTCCAACATAGCCTCTGGCCGCTCCTTCAGACATCAAGAGGGCACAGGTGGCTAGAACACATACCCTTATATACATACATTTCTGATGCAACTCTAGCCAACCTTGCTAGATCCCATGTATGATGCAACCTTCTTCCCTGGTTACACAACCCAATGACTCATGCAGGTATGACATGGGATTGCATCATACACTGTCTTCGCCAGGTACAAAACTTTAATGTACATCATGTGTATTTTATTTGGACTTAGGTTCTATCCAACCTTTCCTCACAAAAACAAAACAAAAGGACTTGTGTAGGCCAAAGGAAGACCTCTATAGGCCTAAAAAAGGTGAAGATCCCCGAATAAAAGAACCCCTTTCCCCTTCAGATTGATTAGGCCTCACCGCCCAGATGAACCCACTAGAACCATCTCTCTGAATCTTTGCATGTTTTTAGTTTGAACCTGTCCTTTCTATAGAAATGGTAAACAAGAAACATAAAGAGATTAATCATGTCCATTTTTTGCATACCCTCCACAGCGACTTCTCCCACCCCACGCCTATTAACCAGTTCTTCCAGTAAATCAAAAGTTAGCCACAGTTTGCTTTAGAAACAAATGAACTCCCACAGAATGGGGCATGCAATGCCTTGCACCTATTTGCTTCTGGTAGGTTTCATCTCCTATTAAGGGAGATCCATTTGTGAGGGAAAGTGCAATGTCCATCCACTTGTAAGAAAGAGAACAAAAATAATAGCCAATCCTCTTTCCGCAGTGATATGCAGCGGGTGGCACGA
This sequence comes from Ctenosaura bakeri, assembly GCA_948474755.1. Classification (NCBI taxonomy): domain Eukaryota; kingdom Metazoa; phylum Chordata; class Lepidosauria; order Squamata; family Iguanidae; genus Ctenosaura; species Ctenosaura bakeri. The sequence goes on from CAOLHI010004759.1 coordinate 99,520, forward strand.
ACCTGCTGATTTTCTGAATTACAACTTGTGTTTTGCACCTGATTCAAAATGGAGTCTCTGGAATCAATGCAGGCAGAATTCAACCATTTCTGAAGTGTGAATCAAGAACCAAGTCTGAGGCCCACACATATCCCTACTAGACATCAAGAAGTTTCAAAAGCTTTGAATGCCCACAGGTTTTGGTTATGATACGCTTATATCCAAATCACGGATATGGCTTTTACATCATTCCACTGTCATGGCTTTTTTTTCCCCCTGACCACATCATGTGAACAAGGCCTTCAATAAGTTTTATAGCTGCTGCCTCTTTATTTCGGCAGATACGTTCTGGTTTTACTACATTGTTAAAAGGTGAAGTGACAACCGCACAATGGCCTAAATCACACTTTTTATTGTATCTTTTCCTCAGCCAAGGCAAGGCCTCTGCTAAACTATTTAAAAATAGAAAAAGATGCTGAAGAAAGGGAGGCATGGGAACATTAATTTCGGAGCAGCAGACAATGCGGGATTCTTTAGCAAACGATTGAAAATGCATGTTCACAGATCCTGTGGACAAGTCGGCAGTTCCAGCCCTCCATCCAATCGGAGTGGCTCCAGTGCCTTGCGCTCCAAGCATCCGTCTCCTAGCAACCAGGAAGGCAATCCAAGTGCAGAGCATTCTACACGCTGTACCCTCTTTGTCAATGCCCATCATGGGCTTGCAGACACTCTGCTATTTTTGTTTTGCTTTATTTGTTTGTTCAGCAGAAGGTTGCAAGG